>VZRF01010838.1:139741-241420 GCA_013396875.1 Vireo altiloquus
TAAATATAATATTATATAATGTTTAATATATCATATAATTATTAATATATTATTAAATAATAAAATAATGTATTTTTTTTAAGAGTGGAAAGCCTTACAAATAAATCTGATTACCATTCCAGCCTAAACGATGTTAACCAGTGATGAATGAACATAAAAGCTGTAAAGGATGATATTCAGCAAATATATCGGGAAAAAAAAAACCTTTAGAAAAGTTTTCCTCCAAAGTGGATGAACATATTTCAGAAAAGCATGTTAAATACCTGCTGCAGTTTACAAGGATAAACATCAGATTTCTCATGGAAAGACTGCCATTTTCAAGGAACCTAAAGCCTTCTCTCAAGGCCCTTTAAAAATCCCAATCTAAATATCCATATATCCACAGATAATTAAAATTCCATTCTCAAATGGAACCAATAGAAATCTAGACAGTAGAAGGAAAAGGGTAATGAAGCATGTTCTATTTTGAGGATTCTGAGATGCCAGACATTTCTTTTTATTTAAAGCAATGTAAGATAATCCATTAACTATCATTTCTAACTCATAGAAACTCACAGGGATGCCTAAGACTAAATTTCTGCGGAAGGATGAAATAATTATGGGCTCTGAACAAGGAATCCATCACTTATACTGGAAATCCTGGAAAGGGTTTTGGCCTTTCTAAGGAAACCTTCTTTCTGTATCAAAAGGTGGAAGAACATTTTGTTGACACTGGGAGTATACAGCAGTCACATTACATTAGGCCCCAGTGTCTTTAGTAATTGAGGGAAAAGCGGCAGGCTCTTTCCCCCAGTCTTAAATCTCAAATTTTTTTTTCATTATTGCTAAACCACTGTTTAAAAATATATTTTTAAAAAGGCTTGTGAAATACTTAACAGATTTGGAAATTTGGAGTTTTTTGTGGAGAGGGAAATGTTCTTGGCTTGTAGTGTTTTTTTAAACAGGAGGAAAGCAATACTGTCCATTCAATTCATATCATAATGAGAACAATGTAAACAGCCAAACACTAAAAAGGTCAGATTGTTCATCATGGAAATTTCAGCCTCTTCAATTCCTGTAAATGCCTTTTATTTTATTTCTTTGTCTATCATTGACAATGAAGGATAATCTTCATTTCTTTACACACTACATAATTCTAATGATGTTTTGAAAACATCATCTGTAGAGAGCATAAATCGTAGATCACTTTTTGAAGAAAAATAATTGTTCAAATGATGATACACTTGCACTAAATATTTCAAGATTATAAGAAAATGTAGTTAACATGAAGTGAGTTAATGTCAGGAGATTAAACATTTTGTTACTGACAGCTTTGTTATTAAATCCATGAGGAAATTTTTATGAAAGCTGTAGAATTTAGCTAGAAAACATAAAGCCAAACAGCTTCTCAGAAAATAATATGGCCATTAAAAAGAACTAAACTTGGAACCTAACAGTGTAATTTTTGTTTTAGAGGGCAAATAGAAGTGGATTTGTAAGCAAGCAAATGACTTGCAGGAGGTGGATTAATAGTTTCTCTACTCAGCATTGAAAAATCTTTAATTAGAATAGTGGCTCCAGTTTGTGCACTGCCATTCAAGAAAGAAATGAATCAACAAGAAATGAACCAAAGTCAGAAGAAGAACAAACAATTTTTTTCTTTAGCAATAAGGAACACATGATCTAAAGGGCAGGTTGCAGGAGAAAAATTCAGGAATATGAAAAACTTTTAAACAGCTAGCATAGCAAGACTGGATCCAAGGAATGGATCTTGTCCAAAGAACCTGAACTTTTCATGAGGAGAAGACTTTAAAGATGGATTAGACAAGCCTCTGTCAAAGATATAGGTATAGATAACATGCAAGTGAGTGAGCAGCTGGATTAAACAACATTTGAGAGTCTCTCCTCATAAGAAATTCCATGATCTTACTGAATATTTTCTTGTCCCAGGTAAGAACTACATTTTACACACAGCACAGAAAAGAAAACTGAAATTTCCCTGCCACATTATGCCACCTTACCAGTAATTTTGATAGTTTTACAAATCCAAATTTAAGAGTTTTGTGGGTTTTTTTCTTTACTGAGAAAATAAATGTGTTAACATTTAGGCCCAGAACAGATCCTTTAGGTATCAGACAGCTCCTGATGACATAAACAAGGATTAGAGCAGATTTTTAGGTATATATCAAAGCTCAAAGTCATATACAGAATTCAATATAACAGCACAGCAGTATTTTACAGCATTTGTGGAAAAAGAACGTAGAAATATTTTAAAGTGGTAGGTCCCTGTGTTTTCACTATGGGCTGTACTTGTGACACACTTTGTTTAAGCAAATCAGTCCAGACATCAGAAATAGCTTCAGCAAATGTGTTGATCAGTATCAGTAACAGAGTTACGGTGTTATAAAATATGCAAAATGGACCTTTAGAAACCTTTTTATAGCTTATTTTCAGGCCTTGAGCACTGCTGGGGGGGGGCGGAACTAATTCTTTAGCTGTTTAACTTTTTATATTAAAAATACTATATAATATATATCATTTATAAATAAAATATAAAGTATAACATATACATAGCATATTATGTTTCATATTATGTATTACATAACAAATTTATATGCTCACATGAGGTACATTACAGTTCAACTTCTTTTTGGTGAGGGTCCCAAATTCATAGTACTTATAATTGCAATTAATAGTCTTCAGCTACATCTACATGGCTAAACTAGACAACATAAACACAAGGTTTGAGCACACAGCCATTCCCACTGTATGTTTGTCAGCACATTTGTTCTAACACCTGGCTAATAATAATCTCTCAGGTAACACCTAGGCACAATCTAGGGAAAACACACATACATGGGCACACTATTTGAGTCTACGAGACCAACTGTGCTACTTGTCTCTATGTCAAGAAACAGATCTCTCTTTTGTGTTATTTATGAGCAAAAGCTAACATAGTTTTGGAATCTGAAACTCCAGGAATATTCTTAATAGACTGCATTTATGGTGCAGAGATATTGTACAGTTGGTGAGTGTGAGGTGGAGCTTGCAGGGCTTGAAGAGGTGATAGAGATACAAACATTGACTAAATGCTCAACACCATTCTGAGTTGGCGAGGGCAGTGAAAGAAAGGGACACTCAACATGCTAAATAAAGGTCATATCTTTCCCAGGAGACTCAAAGTCACCATTGAAGGTGTGGAGGTAACTTTTAACAGATCTTGGAAGGAACTGCAATCTCAACAGGTACTATGGAAGGAATTGAGCAAAAGACATCCTGCAGAATTTGGCTGGAATTCTGTGCCTGTGTTTCAAGGACTCTATACTGAATTGAGATTCATGAAGAACTAATAGACTTACCAGGCTCCGGCATAGTCCAGGCTTTGCACTTAAAATGCTCACTGGGATCTGAAGGTTGACCTATTCCAACCAGATTTGCAGCAGCAACTCTGAATTCATAGAAGGCATCTTCAGTCAAATCCTCTACCTTTTTTCATTTGAGAAAAAAATTCAATATATCAAAAGCCATGATTTATATTCATTTAATAAATACTTGAATATAAACACAGGAAAATTAATTATCAGGCATTACTACCATGCTGAAGGATCTAATTCGAAGATTTTGCTCTTAAACCAGATGCGCTGCAGAGTTCTATATTATATGTCCATATTTCAGTCACATCATCCTAGGAATAACAGAACTCATATATTGGCATGAAAAGTCTTAAAAGTTTAGAGCAAAGGTTCAAGGAGCCCAATCAATGAATGACCACTAGCAGATACTTATGGGTGTGCATCCTAAAATGAAATACCTTCCTGCATTGGTTGTGAATAAGCCATTCACTCAAGGAAGAGTTCAAATAGTGTTTTGGTTTAAAAAGTCACCATGACCAAGGAAGAAAAGGAAACAAGGGGAAACTAAAAGAAAAAACAATCCAATTAGCTCCAAAATGTGCTGATGTAACTCCAAGAAAGAGCATCTCAGTAGTATTTTGTGGCTTATATGAATCTTTCCCACAATTATATTTAATCATATGTCTCAAGAGAAAGACACAGCTGAGAGTAGAACTTCTACTGGAGATACCAAACAGTTTTAGATTTTCATTAATAAATAGTTCTCTTTGAAAATGTGAGATAAAAAAGGGGTTTGGTGTGATTTTTTAATGATAAAAACATGATGGTCACAAACATACGGGGTAGCATCAAATACAAGACCAAAGCAAACAAAGTAACACAGAAAAGTCAGTCACTAAAATAATTTAGACATAATATCCTGAAGAGAAGGAAACACACGGTGTGACCACAAGACACAATAACAGCTCAGCCTGTAAAAATGATTTTGAAATCCCAGGGTGTTAAGGCAAAGAATATTTGTCGGGTTCCCATAGAATTATTTAATCAGAGTAGGTTAAACCTTCAGTGATTTCCCCGTGCTGCACTGAATATCTTGGGGCATTCTCTGTTTGCAGTATGCCATAAAATATTCTGTGCTACTAAAAGCTGTCTTGGCTTTATTTCCCATCTGTATTTCAGATTCTAGTCATTCAAAGTAATGTACAAAGATGCAGGACCTTCAGGCACAAATACAGTTACAGGCAGGACTGACACTTAAATATCCAGTTAAATTCTGAATGGTGGCCCCTAATTTACATTACTCATTTGTTTACAAATGCATTAAAAATAAAAATATGTGGAAAGCACTGTAAGCAATTTGCCCTTTCATGCCTATCCTACCTGACCCTTTTTATAACTCAACATCCATGCTCCATCTGCTATGTCAGAGACGCCAGTCATAAAATCAGTCACAAGCACGCACGCACCTGAGTATTGCTGCCTGCCTTCTGTGCATGAAACATTCTCCCTCAGCTCACTGGCATCATTATCTTCCACTTTAGTGTCAAATACCTGCAAGAATTACTTCTGCCCTAAGGTGCACGGGAAATTTGCTGACTTGCAGAAATAAAGTTTTAATTATTTGTTAATAAAATCTGATTGTTTTACTTAATTTAAAAAGCATCAAATTGATTGATTACTTGCTATATCCTATCTCCCTAACTATTCTTCATGGAAGTTCACATCCAAATTTTCCTCTTTTAGGAAACATTTAATATGGTTGCAAGTGCAACCAGAAGTAATTTATTTCAAAACTGGTACTCTGTAAAGGAGGTGACAAGACATAAGGCTAAGTTCATTAATATACACGCTTTTTCAGCTGAAGGCAGATTTTGAGAGCAAGAACAGGGACAGTTAATATTTTTTCCCAATCCATCTCCATTTCATTTACAAGTCTGCAGTTCCACAGAGAGCAGTTATCTGTCCTGCTAAACGCTTCCATCCTTTCTTATGTTGTTACAGTGGTGATACATACAGTGATCATTAATGAAAATAGCTTGTTGAGCATTTTAGAGCTCATCTTGTTCCTAGTGAAAAATGTGCTTCACAGTTCAAAAATTTTCTTATCTGAATGGCTTTATTCACATTAGAATTTCATAGTAGGGGATGGCACTGATTCTCTACCACAGGTTTAACCTTGTTGCACTCCAAATGGAAGTGCCTAGTTTTGTTGAAGTAAGCATTTAAAGAGTTTCTCTGTTAAAAGAAAAAAATCCAAATAAATAATTCAAATCAACTCCAAAAATATAATGATCAAAAAATACTAACCGTATAAATTGTCTGGGTAATAAGGGAAGAATTGACTTCATGCCAGTTTTGATGGTTAGCTTCCCGTTTATCCATGTAATAACCAAGGATTGGTGAACCTCCACTGTATGTTGGTGCTCTCCAGCCAAGGGTCATTGAATGCCCATCACAGTTCAGAAGTGTGATACCATGAGGATAGGAAGGACAAGCTACAAGGAAATAAGCAACCTGAGAGTTAGAGTCTAAAATACTTCATTGTAGATAGAAGTTGCTTGGCATTTTTGATACTGCTTCTGCTTTCAGCAGCATAGTGCTCTCAGCTGCATAATGATGGCAAAGTAGTTGTAAAGTTGCTAACCAACATTCATTTTATCACCAAATATAAACATGGAAGGTTTTAAAACATCTGCCTAGCATTTTGCCCTCTCAGAAGATAGCAAGGAGGAATAGATGACCTTTAGTATGGAAATAGTAATGCAAGCGTCTCCAGACCAAATATTATGCTAAATATTGAAATTGGTCAGAAGATCTCTTTCCACTAAGAAACAAATAAGCTGCTCAAATACTTCTGGAATACAGTAAAAATAATCCCAAAAAATAAATTTTAAAAAAAATGTGCTTGAATGAAATCAAGTCATTTGACTGACTGATCTATGGCCACCACAGTTTTCCTGATATTACATGCCTTATTCAGACTGTGACTGCTTTTTGTCCTAGAAAGAAAAAAAGATCTTTACACTTTCAGTAACTAAACCTGTACTGAGGCAGAAAGTAATGTCCTTCATGAGTTTACCTGTATGGGCTTACTCCCTTCTGTAGCGGAAGCAGAAATGTCACCAGGGCACATTCCAAAGGATGAAGAAAACCCTTTGCCTTCTACTAGGATCAGGCACCCCCTCTAGCAAGCAGTTTTGCATTTGTCATACCTACGAGAAAGTCTGCCCAAAGATACCTCTTTCTTAACACTGGGGTTCTTCAATCCATACAGATATACACCTGGCCCTAAAGCTGGTCTGATACTTTCAAGTGAATTACCAGCATAACTTGAGAGAATGTTACTTACCTTATTCAGAAGAGAATACATTAGCAAAGACCTTAGTACAGCCCCTGATGTTGTAGCTGTGCTAATGATCACCACGAAAACAGTCAGTAATCAGCAGAACAGCCCTTTCGTTCTTTTTTTTTTAAATAGGACGCTCTACACAGATGTCATAAAATAAGGCCTTTGCATTTGTTGCCACTTCTTGGTAAATAAGAACGACCATGGCAAACTCCTGAAAATGGTCTTAAAATAGCATTACAGGAAGATTCTGTCCATGCTAATGTTAAAGATACAGACTATAATCCTACTAAATTCCTGTTTAAGGCTAAAAAAATGGATAAAAGCCATCCACATCCCATAAGTATGTGTAAGATCCACGTGCTCTGTGTTTGGTGATATAACCATGCAACCCTCATCTTCAAAACACACAGGTACAAATAGGTGCAAGTGCATTTACAACATCATGGTGATAGATGTGCAAGTGTCAATGCATCACCTACCCATATGAGACACACTTCCTCCTAAAAAAATCAAATAGAGTAACTTTGTCAGTAACATCCAAATTTACTTTCTATTAATCATCCTGAATCATAAACCTTTTAGAGCATTATTTCTGACAAATATGTCTACTGGTCTACTGCAAGAGGTAGAGGCCACTTTTTTGGGGAAAAGGTGTCCTATTTAAAATTTTTCAGTATGGAATTGAAACTCCAGAAATTCAAATTGAACCGTGATAGCCCAGATCTGTGTACTCTTGGCTGTAAATAATTATTCAACCTTTCACTCAACATGGATCCTTCCCATTGAAGATTAAACTGATCTTACACAGAAATTTTGTTTGAAATTTGTTTGAAATTTTGAGGAGGTAGATTGTGCTCCTACCTGGAGCAGACAAAGGGTATTTTCTGTTTGGTTCAGCCATACAGTAATAAAGCTTACTGAAACACTTCTAAATGGAGCAGATTCCATGCTAAACTGTTTTGACCACTCCAAGTAACTCAGAAACTAATTGTCCAGCTTAATCAGTATTTAAGTTTCTTTGATACAGACTAGGAGCAAAAGGCAATCTGGCCATTATAGTGGATCTTACCCAATATTTCTGACAGTCATTAAAAATAACTTTTTTTAAAAAAAATGTCTTTTCTCTAGAATAGCCACACACCAGAGAATAGACCAACATTAAGAAGATGTGCATGATGGTTGCAGGCTACACTATTACAGCAAATCAGACCAAAGGAAATGATTGATGAAAATATGTGACTCATTTGAGAAAAAAGAAGCTGAGTTGCACAGAACCACACTTACTAAGGGCTGCCTGCACGGTTACAGCCTCTGACTCCTGAGAGTTCTCACTCAATCCCACAGCATTCGCAGCTTTCACACGGAAGACATACTGCTCTCCAGTTTCCAAACCATGAACAACAAACCTGGGTTAAAAAGATAGTATCACATATTAGCATATATTTTACAGGAACCATTCTATGTTGTAACATGAAATTGTTGTGTCAATTAAAAAGCTCAACTTCCTGAGTGCTTCACAAAGGAAAATATTTCCAATAGGGAAACCATAATACAATGACATGATGTAGTACAACATAATTGGATGGGACACTGAAGCAAAAATCACAGTATTCATTAGATTGTTAATACTGATCTAGCAGGTTAAGTCAGACAAAATATAATATATTCCCTCTGAACTTTGCCTTGCTAAATTCTAATGTATTCTGGGAAGGACCTGTATTTTTCACTGTACTTTTATAGTAATTGTCTAAAAGGATTTTCAGTTTTGATCTGAGGTTCTAGGTAATTACTGTACTAAATAAAAAGCTCAGAGCTATCCTCTTGTAAGATATGCTCATGTATGAAGAAATGAAATGGTTTTTTTTCTTACTTTTGTGCTTTCCCAACCCTCTTTGATCAAGAATTAGTCTTTACTTTTCCTTTGCTCAAATTCTTGACTCCTTGAAAAAAGGACTCATTAGAATAGAAAGTCACTCCGGTAATAACCGACATAATATCCTAAACAAAATTATGCACTTGTTTTAGAAAATACAAAATACACATCTAAACTTTGCATTTGGTGAGCGATTCCAGTAAAAATAAGTCTGATTTTCACAGAAGAAATTATTTGAAGAATTCCATAATGAAGTTTGATATTTTCAGGAGGGATTAAGAAATCATTGGAAATTCAAACGGGGCTAGTGTCATGTTAAGGGAATTAGAAACAGGGTCTACTGTCCTTTATCCAAAGATGTAACAGATCAGGGAGCTCTGATGTTTCTGGAATGGGACACTTGGATTTCCTGCATGGTAGTGTCAGCAGTCAAAGCATTTTTGCCACCATATTTATAGCAGAAATGGCCTGACCTTTCACTCTGTTATTCATGGACTATTATAAAGCTTTAGAACTCCCTCTCCTTTCTCATACTTTTTCTCAAATGAATCAGGTCTGTTTACCCCATAACATAATTCATACTTTAAAAGGGCATATTTTACACTTACTCATGTCCAAGACATTCAGAATCATGTCTCTAGAATCTGCTTTTAAAACCCAAAGTCATGGAATAGAAAAAAAATTGCTTCTCCTTGGAGAAAAAAAAAAGGTGAGGAAAATTGCCTTGCAAAACGTAGATCTGAGAGCATGCAGACTGTTTTTCTTCACATTAATTCAATATTCTCCTTCCATTATAACCCTATGGCTTAGCATATAAAATGTCTTAAAAATATCCTACAGTTTTCAAACTTCCCAAAAATACAGAAATATTATCAGTACCTGTTATACTTAATAGGTTTATGGTTACTAGGCTCCCAGCGATTTGATCCCACCACAGAATAGTCAATGTAGTAGCCATATAAATCCTCTTCATGTTTTGGTCTATCCCATTGAACTACAACAGATGTTTTTGTATTCCTTGTGGCCACCACCTGTCCAGGTGCAGATGGCAAAACTAAGAAAAAGAGATAAAACATATACTATTAGAAAATACATAAAAATAAAAGTAATTTGAACTAGATGAAACACTGTATAAAAATTTGATCATATAAAATTTGATCATATTTCATTACTACAGCTATGACTACTCCTACCATGTTAATATTGTTATATGACATGTATTTTAATATATTTCTTTCACTTTAAGTCTCGATACCTATTTATATGTGTGTATACATATATGAATACTTTTCTATTTTATTTCTCAGAATTATCTAAGCTGTGAGGCTCCTTACCTATATGATTTTATGTAGCTTTTATGATAGTCAATTGTAGGAGTACATATTTTCAAATATGAATGTGGGTAAAAGCATACAGATATGAAAATGTTCACTCAAAAGTTCTGTTTCAAACAAGAGGTTGATGTATAGCTTATGTCCCTGTAGCATTACTGTGTCAGTAAGAAAATAAATTATAGAGATATGATGTCATGAGGATTAAGAAATACTGTCTTCCAGTTATCCAATATTAACCCCAATTCAGGAAATATTAACTTTTCAGGACAATTTTAAGCATATATTTGAAGGCAAATAGTTTGTCTAAAAGTAGCTAGATGAATGTAATAGAAGCAAAGGAACATTTGTTGGAAGGGATCTCTGGGGATCATCTAGTTCACCCTATCACTGAGAACGGGATCATCACCAACACTAAACTAGTGTGCCAGTCATGGATGTGTCCAAGCCGTGAAACCTTCTGACAACAGAGATTTCACAGCTTACCTGAACAACATCTTCTAGCATTGCACTCTTGCCCCTTGCACCTTTCTCATTAAAAGAGTATGTCCAGCATGAATTTACTAAGCTACAATTTTTGGCTCTTGCCTCTGTTTGGCATTTGACAATGCTGAGAAGTTTGACACCATCATCTTTCTAAGTCTTCAAACTAAAGAATCCCAGGTACATCCACCTCTCTTTATAGATCACAATCTCTAATCCGCTTGTCATCTTTGTTGCCATTCAGAGGACCTCTCCAATTTACAACCATTCCCCTAGACTAAGGCAGAAACTGGGAACCAATACACCAGGACCAACCTCAATACCACCAAGAAAAAATGGATAAAACTTATTTCAATCTGTTGACTACAGTTCTCCCAATGGACCATAGTATGCAGTTTACTTCACATGCAATGAAAGTAAATTTGGTTTACACTGTTGCTGTTGGTTTACACTGATCTAAACAGATGAATGTGCATAAATAGAACCAGAAATATTGAGATCTAATTGCAAAACAAAAAATCTTAGTAAGAACCACCACACACTATGTACACTATAAAATATCTATCTGAGGTTTCATAGTGTAAGAAACTGAGGCAATACCTCAGCCTAGCATGGCAGGTTAAGAAAGACGCCTTTTGAAGGGTTTTAGTTCCCTCAGATTGATATTGCAGAGAACTGCAAGCAGTATGAAACAAAAGAAAGGTAGCATGATTTCCACTTAGTCTTTCAATATTAAAATGAAAATTAATACACGCTACTGTACTTTATGCAAGAAATCTGTAAGATCAAATGTATTCATTCTGAGATAAGTGTACCTACATTTAGGCCTTTATGTGTGTCTACAAGCACATATTCTTAAGCTGCCACTATAGTCAAAGACCTAAGGCTTAATTCAGTTACACAAATAAATTAATTTAGGGCCATTTTGTCACTTCTTCATGTAGTTGTCAGATATGATTCGGGAGACAATACCTACAGTCCTCTGAAATGGCAAACTGAAAGCATTTGAAAAGGATGTCTCTTTGGCTGGTTAAATTGAGCCTTCCATCAGTGGTTGGCAGGGTCTTGAAAATTATTAATCTCACCCCAAAACAGACTCTCTATAGCTGGGTGCCATGGAGCAACTCGTGGCAACATTGGCCAGCTTATCTCCCAGGCTCCAATTGGCACAGTGAGAGCAGAAGCATCTACTGCACCTGAAGATACCTACATGGAAACACCTAAATTTAGATTTTAATCTCAACCTGAATACACTTTTACCACTCAATTAAATTGCATCATTTTAAGTGTCATTTAGGATGGCCTAGGATACCTCACCCATTCTTTAGTTTCTGCTCATAAGCTTCCCATAATTGCTGTGTAATGATTGCCATTTCCATGAAGGTGTCTCAGTCACCCTTAATATCAAATAAGGGACACTAAGTGAAGGCATCTAAAATGAGCCATGTGTTTCTGATGTATTTTAGCTCAGGTGGCAAACTCTGTCTCTGAAAATACTCCTGAAGTTTACCTTTAAAATAGAATCTTCTGCTTCGTGCTTACTTAAAGCTGTGAGTTATGCAGAAGGTGTTGTGTTAACCCCTAAGGGATCGCTTATTTTCTGTACTAAGAGAAATAAATACAGTGTTTTTCTTCCCTACCTTGGGGAATGTTGAATAGTTTTTCTTTATCATGTAGTTACAGATCGAGCTGAGAGTATGGATTATATTTTTTAATTATGGTATATCAGACACTGTAAATATTTGTTATATTACTAGAAAGTGTACTAGTATGATATGTGCACTTAAAGAGACAGTTATCAATACATCAAACTGTTACGTGTGGCATCAGCAAAACTGCAAAACCAAAACAAATATTTGAAAAACAAGATGAATAACCACTCCCGAAATTTTCATTTGTCTCTTTGAATGTGGTCCCAAGATAAACACTTCATTTTCATTTGGAAAATCACCACTGATTGTGTATTTGCACCTTTCCCTGAGATCTACTCATCTGCATGCCACAGGGATAGTGCACCAGCAGTAATTTGCAACACAGAATACTAAGAAAGAAATGAAAGGTTACCTTATCTAGCTGAAACTGTAGGGAATTAGGTAGTATATAATTACCTGAGCCAGTAAATATAATTATCAAAGTTAGTGATTAACCTATTTTTTTGATGTCACATTAATAGAACACTGAAGAGTGAATAACTAAAAATAATTAAACTTTATACTGATTACTATTTTCAGTAGGGAAGCTTGTGATCATTAGGAAAATTCGGGAAAGTCTCTAAAATTTATCTTCTTAGTCTTTTTTAAATCCTTCACAGAACTGAACACAAATAAAGTTGACCACTATTACTGTAGTGACACTAATCTAATGAGACTTGTCTATTTCAAGTTTGTAAAATATCTATTGTTTTTAATATTAATGTCTTACAATTAATACCTTACCAATAGTATCTTGTGGTTGTATAGGTTCTGTGATTTCAGATGGATCACTGAGGCCATGTTTGTTTGCTGACAACACTCGGAAAACATATGGTTTTCCTTCCGCAAGGTCAAACACTGCATAGCGAGGAGATTTTACTGCAACCTGTGCATTGACTCTTTGCCAACTTCCACTGCCAACCATGGACTACAAAAAACAACAAAAAAGCCATGAATCATTTCTGTGAGCTGTCAAAAAATGAACATGCTGTTGTATTGCATCCTGTCATGAATTCGTTTAAGAGCTATGAGAGAAGGATCACTCTAAAACGCCTGAAATAAACATATGCAAATTCTCACAGTTCTTGCATTCCACTGCTCTATAGAAAGGCCTGAACAGCTCACTGTCGCCTTGACTTCAATTCATGCACACTTGTACATACAGTCAGCCTTCTTTTAGGGCTGTGACTGTCAACTGGGATTGGTCCCAAAGGAACTACTCTCGTGTCCTGCAAAACTCACTTGAACACCCAAAGGTTCAGAATCAAGCAAACAAGCTCTAATCTAAATTCTGCAAAAAGGTAGGGAGGGAAATGTTACTTTAGTCACAACTTTGTCTTTATTTATTCTGTTGAGTAAGGTCATATCCTCTAAAAGCATTCATCAAATGAACTAATTACTTTTGAATATTCTCAATGCAGCAGCTGAGCTTATCATCATCGCAACTGCACATGGAGGAGAGCCAGCAAATCAGTACTCTGAGAGAAGTCTGCTGTCCATTAGATTTCCCACATAAACTATTTACTCTAACCAAAAATTAGTCATGGAAACTTTCAGAAATTTTAGTAAAACCCAAGTGCCTAATAAAGAGATCAAAGAAAATTTCCTTGGCGCATAGATAGGTGCATACAAATTATATGCTTATAAAATTTTGGAACAGTGAATCTGGGAACAAAACCTGATAGACTGCGAACTTCTTAGAGAAGGAAGAGTGTTTCATGGGTGCTTAGAAACTACCCTGTATATAACGATACCTACAATAGCTAAATAATGAAAATGTAAACAGCTCAAGTCCATATACTAAAATCTTTTTCATAGGTACTGAACCCACCTAGTGTTCTCAACAGAAAAAAGAAATATAACATCCATTTTCTTCATAATAAAAAGCTGAAAAACATGAAATAATTATTATTTTGCCATATATTTTACTTTCTGCCATGAAAAACATTAATTTCTTCTTTTCACAAAGAATCGGCATCACATTTTGTTCTGCAGTTTGATTTGATCTATCTGTCAAAAAAGTATTTCAAGACAACTTAGAAAACTCATTTCCATTTTGTGTTTGTTGAAGGTTTTACAAATACATTTTTATTCTTCAGGACTGAATCTTCTTTATTTGAAATAAAATAATTAGAAACACTTCTAAATTAACAGATGACAGTAGAAAGCAAAAAACAATCATTCACCTGTGAACTGACTAAGCTGTTCATATATATTAGTTATTTATGCAATACAATTTTAGATTCAGGTATTAATTAGTATCATGAACCTCTTTTTTCTAATAATAGCCTTTTAGTCCTCATTCTCACTTTCCTTCAGTAAGTTTGGGGCTTAATTGAGACTTGTTTTTTCGTCCTTGTCACTGCTATGTACTGTTTCTGGATCTATATAAATTTATTTGTATAAGACAAGAAGATAATGTATATTTTCCAATTCATTCTTAGAATGAAATTCAGCTAACCAAGTGTAGGTGTCCACTCAATGGAAATCTAACTTTGAGCTTTTTATCTGGGTTATTTCTGCATATTCTGGAACTAACATGGTATTTCCATGACAAGTGCTAGTTTAAAATCCTTACATCAGTATTCTTAATATTTATAGATAAGAGGAGACATATGTAACTGGGAATAAATGCAAGGAAGGTATTATATTTTATTGCATAGAAAGAAAAACTAGACACTTATTTTTATGAAAATTTTAATTACTTTTTTTGAGTGTAAAAGGCAGAGTGGGAGAAATAGACATGCTTGCTGGAAAATTTAAGTAGCGAGTGGCCTTCACTTTACACCAATATGTTCAACATCCAGCAGGTAATGGATGATGAAGAATGTAGAAATGGCCTATGAAGTTCTTTTGAAGTGGAGTTTTTTTGTGTTTCTGAGAGGGAAAAGACAAGCCGGGGGCTGCAAAAAGAGGAGTGACATTAACAGGATGGCTGAGAAATAAACTGTGGAGGAATGTGCAGAATCTGAGATGTGAGAAGAAAAAAGCTTGCACAGTCAGGGCCTGAGAGAAGGCTGTTACAATAGTCATGATGTAAATTGAATGTGTAGCAGTTTTACAGGCAGGTTTAGTGTTTGTGGATTGTTAAGAAGCAGCATATGCTAGAGGCATAATTCATGTAAACTAAGTATAGTTTGACATGTAAGTGTTTTAGAGGTCAGGTATGAGGCCCATTTTACCTGCTGGGAAAATTTTGTAACAAGTTGCTGTAATCCAATACAATTTAGAAGCACGGCTCAGGGACAGATTTATCTGAATTTCATTCACTTAGGTGGGTGAAGAACAAACCTCTCCTACTCTGAACACTGAAGTCCACTTTCAATTCAAAGAGAAGAGGAAGGCAGCCACGAGGAGTACTGGGGAGCAGTGAACCTGAGACAGGCATCTGCCTTTTTGCTGACCTTACAGGGGATAAATTGGAAATGTCAGTGTATAGCAGAGGGTGCCATAACCCTGTAAAAAGTGAGGATCAAATTATGAGTTAGTTTGTTCCTTGCTCTACCACAGGACTAACAGAAACTTCCCTTTAATGTAGAAAGACTGAAAACTTGCAATTGTGCCTGCAGGACTGTGAAAACTATAGATGTTTCTTTTCTGTTTTTTTAACTGTCACTTTACATAAATAATTTGTTCCCATTAAGACAGTAATATGCAAATAGCATAGAGGAATCCTTCTCCCTGGACCTTGAATTTCAAATCTTGCAGTAAGGCATTTGATCATCCATGCTTCTCTAATATCCCACTTCCAAATCCTGCAAGACTACAGGAAGTGTTAGTTTTATTGTTCATTCTGCAGTTCTGAAAATGGGTTGACTGTAATTGCACACAGCAATGAAGCCCCTTACAACAGAACACCACTTTACAGTACAGCACCTTCTCAATGAAATACGTCAGTGGCTCCCTGCCACGGGGAACAGGTGGATCCCAGCTGAGTACAACATATGTTTTGCTGATTTCTGACGCATGTACATTGGTGGGAGGGCCTGGAATCTGAACATCCCCTGTAAGATTAATAAATGTAGCAAGTGTTAAACAGCAGATTAATTCCTGGGTCAGCATGCATGCTACAGCTCATCTTTGCGATTCAACTTTCCCACCCTGCACTGCACCCTGCACAGCTATTAGGGGCTGTGATATCATCTGTGCAGTTCACCTGATCACTTCAATTAAATTTTGATAAATAAAATTGCAGTATTAATAGCTAGTTACTTACATTTTCAGTTAAAGTTTAATATGCTCCTTGAAACTGTGAATTCGTGACACTTTTTTCTTTGATCGCATTTGAATTACTTCAATCTGCTAGCAAAAAGCCTGCTCACTAAATGCAAACATTTTTTATCAAAGACAGAAGTCTAAAGAGTCATTATGAGAAATTAGAATTTAAAATATAGCTGGGAAGTACAATGAGAAAAGCACCTTTAAAACAAAGAGGAAAGCAGGAAAAGGAGCAGAACCAATTAGCAATATATCCTAGGACATGATTGTATTATCAGCTGTATAGTCTAAAGCACTTCTTAAGTCTGTGAAGCAGAGACATAAAAATAAGTCACCAGCCCTCTAATGGCTCCACCCCACCGTGTGGCCTGATCAAACGCCTCTCCCCACTCACGCTGCAGAGTTACCAGGAGTGTTAGAGACAACCTCCCTGCCCTGGGTCAGTGGTGCGGTTTGCCAGCTTTTCAGGGGAATGGCAAGCCACAAGCAGTGCCAAAGAGCATTTCTGCCCAGCCCAGCTTGGCCCCTTGTGCTCCAAACCTCCTCTCTGAAGGCATGGTCACGGTGCCCTCACCGGCCAGGGAACCACAGGGCCAGCTCTGGCATCTTTGCTCTTTGCAACAAGGCAGCAGTGAAGGAGATGAGAAGAGGCCTCCACGTTGGGAGCACGGAAGATCTTTATTCACATGACAGCATGCAGGTGCCCAGAAGCAAAGGCAAGGAAAGGCAGAGGGTCTGGAGTTTTATGGGGATAAGGGGGAGTGGAGTTGGGGTCCCTCACAGACCTATAGGAGAAGCCTGAGGGAGTAGCCAGGGACAGCAGGGAAGGGTGTGAGGGAACACCACAGGCCAGGTTAGAAGAATTCAGCTCAACATTTCGCAGTCCTGCTCACTGACCACAATATGAGAAAAGGCCAGTTCTGCTATCCAAGGAATTGCAATGGGGTCAAACTGCGCTAGACAGGAGAGTGGCCTACGATGGACCTGTGATGGACCTCTATGCAGGCACAGCTACACAGCCCTGAAGAAGCTTCGACTTGGTAATAGGTCAGAAATAGCAACTCAGCAGACACCTAAACATTGTATCTTTATGGCTTGTGATAGAAAAAGAAAAAAGCTTCTTTCTTTGAAGGTAAATTTTTCCACTTCTCAGGCTAGGAAAGAGCATATATCCTCTAAATGTTTAAGATTTACCTTTAAAAAAGAGAAAAATTTGTCCGTAGTAATCTCTAAATCATGGTAGTGATTTTCAACCAGTTATATATCATCTGTAGAATGAGCCAAGCTTGAAATGTACACTGCTATTATTTCATCATATATATTTACCAAATCAAAACCAAACCTTTTTTAAAGAAAACTGATATATCCAATGAAAATTTATTTCTCAAAATGCTTTCTATATTTGATTTCCTACAACTGTATTTTTTCTTTCAGAAAGGCACATGAATCAGCTGAGTTTAAGATGAAATAGCTGACATATAGAGAAGAAAGTTACAATAATTCTTCACAGTGTTAAGACAAAAGGCTTCCAATTGATTTCAGGTAACAAAATCTCAACATGTTTTCTTATATTCTTGAAAAAAAAAGCTCCCATACTTTGTAATGATATAACATGATGGTACATTATGGTTCGCAGAATGGAACATCATCCTGCACCAAAAAGGAAAACCATTTCTGATCTGTCAGATTGCTCTTTCAGAAATAGTCTCCAATCTTGCAGATGAAAGTAATGATCTACATAAACCATAATATTTGAATATTCATACTCTATTAAACACACACATTCATGTGACAGAAATCCAAATAGTGTTATTTATGCCTATGCCAGAGTGGCCATATCCTGCACCTGATCATTCTAAGGCAGTCCTGAGAGCAGGAGAATGTTCTGTGAAGCCAAACAAGACAATTATAATCTGATATTATAATGTGCCTCTGATCTATAATACCCATATCAATTCATTTAGGGTACTATCATAAAAATAGAGGAATTCATCTGTCCTGTCCATGCACTGGGAAAACCATTTAATGTCTGATTCTTCTTCAAACTACATCTGTTCTCAGGTGCTTTCTCTTTTACTGTGTTATCATTGGAGTTACAACTTTAAAACCTTTGTGGAAAAGAGCAGACACTTTTTTAAATTTTGAACCATTATAGTTAACAATTTTAAGATTTTAAGTGTAAATAAGGTCATTATTCAAGTCTAAAAAACAAATCATCCCATAGAGAAACAACCAAAACCAGAAGAAATTCAAACTTTATCTCAAAAGTTTTCAGTGATCTCTCCAATTCTCCTGAGCAAGATCATTATTTAGTCTATAACCTTAACCTTAAGAATAACCTCTGCATTCAGGTAGATATATTAATTAAGGAACTGAGATGGATTGTGTAAGTTTTTATGAGAATAGCAATAATTTGTTCATCAAGATCATCAAAATCAGTCTAAAAAACTCTATACTTAGCTCCCAAAAGGCTAGAAAGAGGAGAAATATGGGCAATCAAATACCCCATCAAATGGGCAGTTAAATGTTCAGGCATTTAAACTCAGCACTTGTCAAAGTAAAAAGGTGAGAATATTCTTTCAACACATCATAAAGGTTTTGCTGTTGAGAGTGTGATGTTCTCCATCCTTTTAGACCTCACGTTTCACTTGTGTTCTCTCAACCTTGCAAGCCATAATATGTCTTTATTTATTAATATAGGGACTTTATCACTAGTTGGATTTCTTTTCAAGTCCATTTTCTAATTATAATGCAAAATTCCTGGAGCATAAGCAGATGGACTGAAATTGTAGAAATGCTACATACCTTCAAGGTCATCCTTACTGATCACAATCTTCCGTCCTTCATCCACATGAATAGCTGTTAATCAAAATATTCAATTAGTTCCTAAAACTAGCCCAATATATTTACAAATTTTGCAAATTATTATTTTTCACTTGCTCAAGAGCCTGTATACCTCTGTTTCTATAATGTTGTTATTAAATCTTTGCTCAGATAGAGTCAACTCAAAGTCATATTGGTTTATTCACTTTCATGGGAAAACAGGGCATGATAAGACAGTACTATTTAAAGATGTGCTAAAAAGCAAAAGTCACAGTCACAGAAGATGGATTTGATTTTGGGGCAGATTACTAAACAATTGTATCATGAACTGTGCTTTTGTTACAGAAATTAATCATAAAGCATACACACATGTATAAAACATATGTAATGGAATCTGAGCATATTCAGCTCAGATTTCACAGGCAACATTGAGGCAGCACTCTGAAGTATTCGTAATTGCTTTAATTCCCCTCTGATTAAAAGAAGCACACAAAACAGAAGGTGTGCAAGTACATGATATACAGAATCTGCACAGGGGTTTAGGACAAGGCTAAATCAATAAAACTACTCCCCAGAGCAAGCTGGCTTACTGTGTTCATGGAGGAGCTCTCATAGTGCTACTTTGCAGTCTGTAGTGAGATATTCAATCAAAAGAAGAAATAAACTCTACTCCTTAGGTTAACTGCGCAAACAGAATCTTAAGTAAAATATTTTGCTTTTTAAAAAAGAAGCCTTGAAAAACCTACTTTGTGTTCTCTCCAGGTCAACGGGGTCAAGTGCTGCAACTGGTTCGGAGGGTCGGGAAGGTCTGCTAATGCCAGCATTGTTCACTGCTCTCACACGGAATATGTAAGACCGTCCCTCCTGAAGACCAGTCACAGGATACTTGCAGATTTTTACGGGAGCATCATTGCACTGGACCCAGTTTTCCAAACCTACTTCACATCTTGGAAAGCAGAAGACAACATTCATCAGTATCATCTCACAATAAATACACCCCATTCTACACACACCAGGTCACAACTACAGAAGTCACCTTCACTAAGCTGAGGAGCTAAACCATACATCTCCTTAATGAAAGTCACACACGTTGAACACTCTTTGATCAGAGAACCAATTCCCACCCTCTGCATATTTTTTTCATTATGCAAAGGTTGTTTTTCTTCCACAGTTTTTGGTCTTTTCAAATTTCTCTGCTTCCCTTCTGTTTGATTGTCTTCCTTGCCATATAAAGAATAAATTATTCACTTCATTTTTAATATTCATCTCCCCAGAACATGAAAAATTTGCAAGGTTGACCTAATCTTTTCTATCTCTTCCTTGTCATATTTTCAAGTAAACTTCTTTTTGCCTTTCCCTCCCTAAATGGATGGGCCAAAGAGTATAGGAGTCATCAAGAACAAGAGTGATGTCCTCATACTGTTTTGTGTGTACGTATATAGTTTGTGCCCTACGACTATAAACTTTTGTGTAGAAGACTCTCTTTTGCCCTGACAGTACCAGAAAAAGTCGTGTCATGATCAAGGGCTCCTTGGCACTGCAGTGATACAAGCAACATGTCAAATGGCACGTCTGACTAGTTTATACACAGTATAGGTGAAGTACCCCTATGATCTATGCACTGCATAAATTGGATATAGATGGTGGAGTCCCCAGGTCTCAAGTTAATTTCCTCATTTTGACTGCCAATCATAAACCACTATTTTTCCAGCTATTCCCAGACAGTTATCATTGAATTAGACCAAATGACAGGGTAGAAAATAGCAATGAGCTGCGAATGTTGCTTTTAAGTGCAGAGCTGTATACATTACGAAATCATTTCAGTAATGCTTTGCTGACTGACAGTTTCAGACCCTAAGGATCGGATGTTCTGCTCTGGCTACAAGGAGCAAGCATTCACTGCTGTGGAAGAGACAGGAAGCACAGTGCTTGGATCCCCTGCTCACACTGAGCTGAAACCCCAGCAAAGTGCAAAGCTGACTGAAGGACAGAGGCCAGCCACTCTGATTTAAACTACCAGCTCCCAGGAGCTCAGGCCTTGAGCACCTGATATACTACATTTAGGAAAGAAATAAAAAGATAATGTAATAACTCCTAGGTTTCAGCTTTTGCGGTATAGAGATTAAAGAGACTAAATCTAATTCGAGATGCCCATGGATTCTAGCTTTTATAAATTAAATACTGTCAGGGCTCATTCTCTGATGTGCCCACATCCATACTATTGAACATTTTAAGTGTATGATAAAATGTGTCTGCCTGCAAATATTACTTGGAATGGCCTCCAGCCCCTGCTAATTCCCGGAGTGTGCCCAGAATTGCCTGTGAAAGTACTAAATCATCTGGGCTAAAAGTTTGCCAGGGAACAATCTAGTAATTTAACACAGTGCGTAACTGAGTTCCAGTGCCAAGTGTCTGTAAAAATATATCTAAAGAACAAACATATTGAAAAGATATAATGATATTTTTTTCTCTTCAGTATATACATATTTCTAGCAATTAACAAAATCAAATAAATGCTAATGTTTACATACTTGTCAACAAAATATCCAATAACTGGGCTCTCACTGGTTGTGTTTGGTGGTTTCCAGGTAACAATAACATAGTCTCTGTTAGCATCATGGCATTTAACATCCATTGGTGCCCCTGGTGCTCCAGCGATCAATGCATCGGCATCTGGACCACAAATAAAAATAAATTGATTTTGACCCCAGCTCCCCTGAAATACATCAAAAAGGCAAAGGGAAGACTTCCAGTTCATTGTACTGCTTGTTTATATGAATGGAAGCCCAAACATTTCATGACATACTAATTCACTACAATAATGATTTGGGACCTTAATGTCTATATTTTTATACAGCTAAAATGTTCAAGGATATTTTTGAGGACAGAAAAGCATTTTAGGAATCAAACACCTATTATTTTTCATGATAATTAAAAGCCTAACCCACCCATGTGTTTTTGATGTGCTGTCACACTGAAAAAAGCTGTGACTCGGTGTGTTACTAGTCAGACCAAGGTACAGGTAGCCCAGTAAAACAAATATCTTAAAGAAGAAAAAATTTGCAAGCTCCTGGAACATTTATATTGCAATGTTTTATTTATAGTCTTACAATGCCAGTTTAAGATATCCTTTTTTGGCTTCATTTTGAAAGATATTGACTAATCTGGACCCACAACTCCTAATGAAATCTTGTAACACATAAAGTTCTCTCCCTTCAAAAAAAGATTTCTATAACAAAAAAACCACCCTATACAGAGTCTAAATTTATAGAGTCTTATCCAACCAGTTGTGAAGTAGTTTGAGTTCAGTATCAAATCACAGCCTACATGAATAAAGGCAAGAGAATGGGCAACAAACACTACAGGCTCCAGAGGACATAGCTCAATGCCAAGGTCCTGGGCATGCAAAGGGATCAAATATAGTATAAAATGGACAAGAGAAGTACATAAAATTTATCCATCACTACGACAAAAACTTCTAAGAAAGTTTTTTTATATTAGTGGGTGTTTTTCACGTGAGTACTGTCTTTCTTGGAAGGTAACCTGGACAAAAAAAAAGGTTTAGCAAATTGTTTCTAATGAGATCAGGGTGCCAAAGGGGCTTGTTCTAGACTTACTGCAAAGCTGATGAACCCTTGCACTAGTCCTGTGAGGAAGCTGGATTTCAAACCACTGAAAAAGACATTCACCCCCTCTACTGCACACAAACTGTCTGGATGATACTCCCACAAGGCACATATATTTCAATACGTTTCCAAGAAGAACAAGGTTTAAAATTAATACAGCTACAGTGGCTTCAGTGAGGCTATTCCAATTTGCCCCCATCAAGGATGTTGTCCAATATATTTTAAAGAGTGAAAGAACTGCTCAACCAGAAATATTTTCATCTTTCAATGAAAAAAATATGAAACTGAATACTAAGTTCTGCTCACAGGCGGATGTGGAAGCTCATTCTCACTTCACTGAGAGCTGTGCATGGAAACGTGATGAAAAGTTCTGACCTTTATTCTATTTTAATACATTTACCTCCTTTTATCTATGTCTCTTGTGAAAACTGTATTTCTTCAGTCAGGTAATTTCTTACTTTGCTTCTTTTCTCTGGTTAATTACATGGCTATGACTGGTATAGTGGTGGGAATATTTCTTTTGTTTTCTCCTGCATATGTCCCTAAGGCCAGGCACAAGATATGAGAAATGCCCAACGAGGCTCATTCCCAGTTTCCAATCTCTAAAGCTAAAACCATCACAGTGAGAACTGATTGTATACAAAAATGTTTATTTCCTACCAGGAAAGGAGATGACAAAGAAACAAGTTGTTTCTTCACAAGAATGGTTTCTCTGGTTCTTCAGGAAACAAAACGTCCTCTGGAGCATGCTCTTGAAGCTCTCCATTCATGTAAGGTGACTGTTTTTTAGTGCAGACTGCTATATACCAATCAAATGCCTATGAAATACCACAAGGCTAAATTTCTTCTGTACTTCATTTATTACATGGGATTGTTTCATTAAACTAAACTTTATAATACTTTATAATTTCTCCTCAAGAGACATTAAAAGTTTACCTCTTACAAACAAGTATGCACTGCATTCACTGATTCCACCTCTTGAAACCATGCGCAGGGTGTATAAACCTTCATCATCTTTGTTCAGATGAGAAAAGGAAAGAGCTGCCTGGCCTTCTCCAAAATACAGCTTTGTCCACTTGGAGTCCTTTATCAGCACGTCTGGAAGAGAAGATCCATCAGACACATTACTGTGCTGCCAGAACAACCTGCATCCTAGAGCAGTTCTCTGCTAACCAGGGACACAAACTAATATTTGTGCAGTTTTGTTCAGAATTATAGTGCTTTGATGCTATGAAAACCCTACAGAGAGTAAGTTGCATCTCTCTAAAATTATTTGATCAGTGCATTTTAGAGAACATGAGGTCTAATACTACCCCATGAGTGCCAACATAAAATTCCCATCACTATCATTTTTAATACACTAAGGGACAAAAATGTTACTCACATTTAGAAATATCGACATGAAAACCTGCCATACCCTGAAATGAATGTAGGGTGGAACCTTGTTTCATTTTTAATAAGTTTTGCTTCCTGTTTAGTTACTCAATTTTTTCTTCCAAATTTAAAAAATAGATTTCAGTTTAATCTGTAAACTGCTACAAATACCAGGCATGCCTGTTGAGCATTGAATAAAATTAAATTTAAACCTCTCAGAGGTGAGAGGTGGTGATCCATGATTAACGCACATTAATCCCATTGCTTAGTGAAACCAGAGCAAAAGAATGAACAAGATATTTTATGCTAGCCAAGAGACTTTCTCATATCATGCTTTTAAATAGCTGATTGGATAATTTTTGATTTTTAACTCCCTAAGACCTATCACATATGAATCTATTGTAAACAATGCAGTAGAACTGTATTTAAAAATATCTGAATATCTATGAATGTTTATTATTCTATTACTTAAGTAGATTTGGGGGCCGACACTCAAACAATTGCAAAGGAATCAATGTTCTCACATACCACCTGAATTTCATAAGATGCTATAAAACATGTCACACATTCAGGTAATAAAGCATGTGGAAGACACACTACTAAAACTTATAGCAGTAAATTGCAGAATCAGCTAAGCATGCTGTGGTTTTATGAGAAGGATACAAACTAAAGTTAAGCACATTTCTTCCCATGAGATCCTTAGTCATGAGATCACTACCTAGAAAACCTAGGCGTCCCCTTTCTGTCATGGCTGTCACAATGGTACTCAGACTTTGTGTAGAGAGACATGCAGTACTTCAAACACCTAGAAATTTTACGTAGTGTATGAGCCTGGTGGAAAATCCTATGCAAAAAAAAAGTTGATTAACCAGCATCTCTGAAAAGCCGTTCATGTATTTAGACTCCAAGCTTCAGTGGATTGGTAGCCATCTTAGCTTGAATACACAGAAATTATAGGCAAGTCTGTAATGCTACTAAGGCCAGAATCACCCATTTCCATTCTTTATGTGTACCTGACAGCACAAATTGAGAAGGTAGTTGTGGTTGGTAAGAGCAGAAAAACTTCTCTGCCTCACACAAGGCCAAAATCCACCAGAAATGAACAGAAGCTCTCTTTTTTAATACAGTCTGGATGAATGACTTTTTAGGCAAGAAAATTAGAGTAAAGTTTGGAGGCCTCAAACTTATTTAGAAGTTCTAATAAAACAACTATTCATATACCTGCCATCACAATAAAATTACAATTACAAGGCTATTTAGAGTCTATTCATGTGTTGTGCTCTGTTATTTCTCACAGAATTTACCAAAGGACAAACCTGCAGGAGACTACCCCTCAGAGGCACTGTGTCCCAAGCCTCACATGCTGTTTTTAGTACATAAGATAATTTTCCCAATACATTACTCTGATGAAAATTCATACAAAAAGGGAGGAACTACTATATATTGAAACTTCTTTACATCATGTATTTTTGTTCTGCTGAAATTTTAGCTAGATTCTTCACTCCCTGACTCTTCCTTCTGAAGTCAATTATTTTATTCTAGATTACAGTACAAATGGGTGCAGATGTTGGTACATATAGCTTTTTACTGTTTATATTACATTAGATATCAATAACAGAAAGTTCCTGCAGTCAGCTGAACTCATGTCCAGATTAGATACACATTCCTGAAGTATTATTTTGATTTAGTTCTTTGAGTATCTTAAATAGTTCTTTTGGTATCCTAAATTGTTCTAAGTGGGCCATGAATAATAGACATAATATTCATGTTTGCGAAATCACAAATCAGTTCAGAGGATTTGATTGAGCTGACTTATATGCCCCTAGGAGTCTACTAAATACCCTCAATAAGGCTGACTAGCATGAAACTTATTTATGCTAGATAAACACATACTTCTCCTGTGTATAATTATTAGAAGTAAATCATACATATCCATCTTGGGGCTTTAGTTGCTATTATTTGATTAACTGAAAAATTTTAAAAAGAGTACAGCTTGTCTTAACACAAGAGTAGAATTAAATATTACCTCTCTAAAGAACCAGAATGTCTAAAGCACATGATGTTGAACAAATTATTAACTTCTCATTGCTTATATTTATGCATTGCCTCCATCTCTTAAGAGACTCAACACAGGGATCTGTAGCACATAACAAAGGTTCGTAGTGCATGAATTCCTGCTGTGTTTGGGAACAAGTTCTACCAGTTAATGAACCTGTACACCTCTTGGAAATATCCACTGTATTTGTAATGAAGGACAAATCTAAGCTTTTTTGTAACATCCTATTTCATGGAACATAAGTAGAATAATGGGATGAATGCCTATCTGACTACCTAGCAAAAACCTATTGGCTTTAAACAGACCAAGTTTTCATCTCGGGTTTCACAGGTAAGGGCTTATTAAGTTCAATAAGGGAAAAAACAAAGAACATAGTATTGTTACATGTCAAGAAGGAATTATCTTCTCATTATGAAGGCACAAAGAGAAAATGTCATGAAGTATTTTCATAGTGCAAGAAAAATTCATGTTTGATGAAAAGTAGAACATCAACATTGGACATCCCTTGAAAATTAGAAGTTCTTCTTGTTGGCAGTTCCACACTCAGAATTTTGGAGATTTGTCACCTTGAAAAACTGCACCCAGTAAGAGACAAATTAAAGGTGCCCTTGAAAATGATGGTTCATTTGAGAGCAAAGTGAGCAATTGTTTTTATTTATTAAATATCCTAAAGTGTATAGAAAAATTCCTGTATGCTTCAGTGGGAACAGAATCTGAATTCAAGGATTAGCCTCAGATTTTAGGTTATTCCAAACAGAAAAAGCCATTTTTATTATTTCATACTTTTTTACTTAGTGAAATCTAATAGTTTATCAGAAGGAAGCACCCACAACAATAGAATGAAAGAGTAAGTAATAGTTTGTTTCCTGAAGGATCAGATGTGATTCTATGTAAAACTATGATGTACATGAAACAAAAGGCATAATAAAATAGTAACAAAAGCATCCTTTCTCTGATTTTACTAATCCTGAATTTTCTTGACTACCTTATTTATCTTACTGTCATTTCTCAGCTTATCCATCACATTTTGAGCACTATGGAAATTTCTGCCAACTTTTTTGGGACCAGTCCAAACATCAGTGTTGGAAGTCCACCATTCTCAAATGTGGTCCCTTTGGGGAAAGGTCTAACTACACAAATAACCAAGGCTTTCCTTTAATCCTCAGGTAGAATTACTTTAGAATCCTACACAGAGATTGTGGTTGGTGAAAAGTGGTGGGCTAAATATCTACAAGAGGCTGCTATCCGTTAAGCTCTAAGCAGCTAGTTTTATGTTTCAAAACCCTTTTTTGGTGCTGTGAATGAACACTACTCATCCAGGGTTTGTGTACAGGGTTTGTCCACCCCAGTATATGATAAGGTTAGTGATATCATTTTGAGCACTTCATGGTAAGACTGCTTCACCCGGCATGACATAGGTTTTCACTGACAAAAGAGACAAGGTAAGAAACCTACCAGCATGGCACATAAACAGCAGAGCAAACATATGTGTATCAGGCCTGGTTTCTCTAAGTATATCCTAACTATACATTCATGTGATTTTATTACAAAATCCACAATAAATACTGGATAAGATTAAAGTGGAGACCCATACCCATACCTCAGTACTTCAAACTTTAATTTACTGCCCTGTGAGTACCCTTCAGCTCAGTGGTCACAGTATTCAGCTACGAATCATTGTGAAATCTGACTTTGGATCTCTACCAAGTAAATGTTCTAACTATTGTGCTATCAGATAATAAAAGGTTACCTCCTGTTGCAATTAATGTGTGCTCAAGAAAATGTAGACCAAGTCACTTTATCGAGAGTGCAGGACTATAAATTCTAACTAGAGATATTTTTTTGCTCTATTCCAAATTTAATTCTGAGAATATGATGCTCTAAACCTGTGTCCTCAGTGTCTCCTCCAGCATTTTCCAGATAGCTTCTATTCAATGTAATAACTTACCATCTCTATACCACTCAGCACGAGGTCGTAGTCTTTTCAGCTCTGGTGTGATCAACATAGAACACTTCAAGGTCAGTGTTTCACCTTCAGTTGCAAAAGTGACTCCAAACTTTTCCAGAAACTGCACATCAATGTGGGTGAAGCAAACGTCATATGACAGGGGCACTGTGCATGAGAAAATGAAAGCATTCGTCAGTATAAGTAAATTGTACTTGGCACAGAATAGTGTCTGGTCTGTGCAGGAGATGGAGCTTTCTGTTTTACTGTTAGCTGATCTAGAAATTCAGATGGGAAAGCAAGAGCATCTGGACAGCTCCTATTGTAACTGAATGCTTAGAAAGCAAAGTCAGAAGCAGCAAGTTGTATTCAGTTTTCTCATCTGTAAAACATTATTCTGACAAGAGGACATAAATTATCTAAGCAAATAGAAAAAAAGGCTTACAGTGGAAGGGCATTATCGCAGCCGGATGAGGCTCTTCCTCCCCTCTGAACCCTATAAACAAACATACAAGAAACATTAAATGACATGAGCATTATATTTATTTATTGTTTTAAATATAAATTAGGACTTACTTCGCACAACCACTGCACAATTTGTTGATGCCTGACCATGGACGTTTGTTGCAACAGCTGAATAGGTAGCAGAATCATCAAAGTCAGCTCTGAAAAGGCAAAGGAGAAAAACAGATGTCTCTTTATGCAAATAAAAATTCTCTTCATGATTGATATTACAAGCTAAACTATCTCAACCATAAGGAAAGTGTATAGAGCTCTTCACTGGTGTCACACACTGCAAGACATCGACGAAAGACAATCAGAAAGCCACTACTGTTTCTAACTGCAGTTCTATCACAGCTTTATGTGCAGGCTGCATTAACTTGAGCAAACTGGAAACAACCATTAGAGAATGATCAAAAGGAGACAGCTGGAGAGTAGCCAGTCTGGCTATTCCCTTTCTGCATGTAACCTTCCTTAATCCCTCTTGCCCTTCTGCCATATTTTAGGAGACAGGCATGGAATAAAAGTACACTTGATTCTTGCTAAAATTCTGCCTTCTATGGCAATTCCCAACTGACAGACACTGGGTTTTTTTGCCTCTCTCATATCTCAATCCAGAAAAGTGATAAAAAATCAGAAACACTGATCAAAATTGTTTATGTGCATACATGGCTTGGTTTGTGATATTTTTTAGTGAGAAAAAAATTTCATTATGCAAGGACAATATAAACAAATATAAAGCAAAAAATAGTTACTTGGTGTGAAACACTGATATATCATCTCACTTAATACATCCTTTCTTGAAGTTACATGAGCATATATATGACCAGCTGTTAAGAGATAGGTGCAAACCTTGATACTCCAGTTCTTTTCTTATTTAAAATGGAGTCCATCAGGAATAGTTTATTTAGTATTATATTCAATGGAGACCACTCAAAAATTTTCAGTTATGAGATACAATACTGTGCATGCATGCATTTACTTTCCTCTCAGAAGAACAAATTTGTGTCTTCTTGGCATTGCCAAGTGATAAAATTCTGATTGCACTTGTCTTCTAAGAGGTCATTTATCCCAGATGTGGGAGAAGGAATATATAAGGGTGTTTTATGGAAATTGCATAACAGGATGCCAAATTTGGAGTGTGTAACAGCTGTCACAGACACATCAGACACCTATTTTTCACTTCTTGAATATGTTCTCGACAGTGTCATATCATAAAAATGATACTATCTGTACTGTGATGGCTAAAGTAAAACTTAATGAAAGTTCCATTGAGTTGAGATTTATCTCTCTAAATTTACACATCTAACAGCTCCTCCTGGCGTCAACCCTCTAGCTCTCACAAAAGGAAGAAATCAAATACAAAGCTTATCATACAATTAATTATCAAAGACATAAGGATAAGTCCTAAGATTACGCTAGATAACCAAATAGCCTACAGCTGGGTAGAAAACCCTAGCACAGTCTGGACAGGCACAGTGATGCTGAAAAGAAATTTAAAAGAATTGAAATCAAAGAACCATAGAATTATTAAGGTTGGAAAAGACCTCTAAGATCATCAAGTCCATCCGTCAACCCAGCACTACCACCATGTTCAACCATTAAACCATGACTTCATGATTTTTGAAAACTTCCAGGGATGCTGACTCAACTACTTCCCTAGACAGCTTGGTCCAATGCTTGACAACCCTTCCAGTGAAGAAATTTTTCCTAATATCTAAACTAAATGTCCCCTGGTGCAGTTGATGCCATTTCTTCTTGTCCTGTCACTTGTTACTTGGGAGAAGAGCCTGGCCCCACCTGGCTACATCCTCTTTTGGGGCAGTTGTAGAGAGCAATAAGATCTTCCCTTAGCATCCTTTTCTCCAGGCTAAACTCCCCAGCTCCATCAGCTGCTCCTCACAGGACTTGTGCTCCAGACCCTTCACCAGCTCCACTGCACTTCTCTGGACTCACTCTGGCCCCTCAATGTCTTTCTTGCAGTGAGGGGCCCAGAACTGGACACAGGGTTTGAGCTGTGGCCTCACCAGTGCTGAGCACAGGGGAACAATCACTGTCCTGGTCCTGCAGGCCACACTGTTGCTGGTACAGGCCAGGATACCATTGTCCTTCCTTGGCACACTCTGGCTCATGTTCAGCTGCTGTCAGCCAGCAACCCCAGGTCCTTTTCCACTGGGCAGCTCTCCAGCCACTCTGACCCCAGCCTGTAGAACTGCAGGGGTTGTTGTGACCCAAGTGCAGGACGGTCACTTTGCCTTCTCGAACCTCACACAATTGGCCTCAGTCCACTGATCCAGCCTGTCCAGATCCCTCTGCAGACCTTTCCCAGCCTCTTGTAGATCAACAATCCCACCCAGCTTGTTGACATCTGGAAACTGACTGAGGCTGCACTCATTCCCCTCATCCCAGTCACTGATAACCATGTCAAACAGTTCTTGCTCCAGCACTGAGCACTGGGGATCACTACTTGTGACTGACCACAAGCTGGATGTAACCTCATTCAGCACCATTCTCTGGGCTGGGTACTATTTAACAGTTTGTTTTCATGAAGGATTTTAAAATTACAATACCTGTTACTAGAGCTATAAAGCTCTATAAAGCTTAACTGATTCTGGACTTGAGAGATGTCAGACTTGAGAACATTTCTTTGCAATGAATTTTAAAAGCAGAACATTTTTTTACTATCCCAGTTCCAAACTGTTTAACATTTATGTAGTAAAATGGCAAAAAGCAATATAAAACTGCAGCACGGAACAATTTCCTAAGGCATATTTCTCTTTACTCAAATGTACATTGCTCATGCGGTTATCACAGTCTGGTACAGTATCTTACCATAATATAACAAGTTAAAAACAAATAAAGAAGCTCAAAAATTTCTTACAAGGAGTATTGCAGAATTAACTGTTCTAGATCTGTTTTAAATAATTTTCTCTGGGGGAGCATAAGAAAGAATTAACTGACCAAACAGCTCACAGCATCCTTATTTTTTTTATGAAGAGAAATGAGGTACTTAGGGCTATTATGAACATGTAATTCTCCAGGCCAGGCACTTTTTGCTATTTAAAAGGTCATAACAACTTTACCCATTTTCAGTAGCTTACTGCTTTGAAAGCAATTTAAAATTCTTTGCTATGATCACACATCTGACTCTCCAGGAGAGAAGTGAACCATCTTAGACAGCCTAGTACTCACCGAAATGCCTTTAAATCTTAGATTGTAAATGTACGGTTTTAGTGGCTAGGAGCTAGACAGCGCTTTTGTTTCATACCCACTATGAAGAAAGTTGGACAGGATGGCAAGTTACATAAGGTTCTGACTTTCCTTTTGTGCCAGGTAATGCTCAGATGGAGCATTATCCTTGAAATTATCTATATCCCTGTATGCTAAAAAAACCCTTAGATTTCCTAATTGCACTGAGTCAAGACCAGTTAGAAACTACATTTTGCCCAGGAGGCAAGGTGTGGTCTAACAGTTATTCTTGTTTTATGATGGAGAATGTGTTTTTCAGCCTTTACAAAGGTCAGATAAAATATGCATAGAGTACATTTAGATAGCATAAAATGTGAGTGCAGAACTGTATCTGTCCCAAGGTACTAATACTTTTTGTGAAAATTAAATTGCTCTGAATCCACATGAGGTTCTGAAGTGCTAATGCTTGTGTGGGGAATATTCCCCAGGCAGATATATCTATTTAAAATGCATATATTCATCCAACTGCCTAGTGTAGATTTAAACACAGGAGTTAAGAGTGAAATAGCATCTTTGCCTGAATTAGAACACAAGTCAGTGCATGTAAAGAACAGGAGGCAGTACATAGTAAATTACAGAGTTAAAAATTGCTCCTTTGAATCCAAATGACAAAATTTTCAGTGTTATGGCTATATGCCATCAAAATGTGGAAATACTCTGCAGAATTGCCGTGTCCTGTGCTGATTCTCCAGTCAGACTGAATCTGACTGATTCTTCTTGTTTGTTTGGATTCTGTGTTTAGGGAAGAGGGACCTCTGTTATGAGGTGGCCACTTGCTCAAGCCCCCAGCTAGTGCAGCTTATAGGGGACAGCGACTGACAAGCCAAAAGATCACATATTTGGGGGCTGTTGTTTGCCTTTCAGCAAGGAAAGGAGAGCAGTGCACCACTTTGCTGCCTATCCAGCCCCTGGTACCGCATACCTGCAGACCCCAGGGAGCTGCAGCCTGTCCCCCACCAGCCTTGAACAGCTCAAAGGCTCTGCGGGCTCCGCCGGAGGATCGCCTGTGCCTCCACACCTCTGCTCGGCTTCCACCTCGGGCGGAGAAAGGGCATGCCTCGCCGTCTACCTCTCCAGATTAAATCATCTCAAGTCTTTTGTGCCTAATCAAACTAAAATAGCACTGCACTGACCGCACGGGGCCATTTGTTAAATGAGAAGAGCTAGAAGAGAAGGTTCATTCAATTTTTAAGCTTTCCTTTCCGAAGGGGCGCCGGCGGGAGGCTGGCGCTGCCTGCTGCCAGCAGGTCTTACACTGCACTCTGCTGGCTCTGGCACACATCTGCTGTGCCGCCGCAAACCTCCTCCTCCGACACCAATGCACTTCTCAGGCTGCGACTTTACTCAGTGGGAAAGGGAGAGGGCCCTAATAAAACACAAAATACTGTCAGACCCTGAGCCGTGTATATATGAAACTGTGTGGCCACGCCACGCTGACGGCGCTCAGGAAAGCCAAGTGTCCTTCCCTGCTCCTGCCATCCAGGTCACCTCACCGTCCTGCTCACCGAGGGGTGGGAGTCAGGAGTACCCCCAGGGAGGAGCGTACTGCTGTCTCCTCTACACACCAGCCAACGTAGTTGGGAACATACTCGTTCACAGCTAAATAAAGCCAAGTGATCCATTTAATAAGTCATCACAGCAAACAAAGAAAGAAAAAAGCCCAACTCTGTTGCTAAACAAGTATGAGCAACTAAGAACTTAAAATCGTTACAATTGTTAATTACTAAGATAGTCACTAAGACAGAAGATATTTTTCAGCTATGCCGTGGCCACCCTGATCGTGACTACCTCTGATACAGACGTTGTTTCTTGTACAGTGTGCCTATTCGTAGTTAAATTATGTGGGATAAAAAATACATTTTAAACAAACACGCACATTCTCAGACATGTATGATTCATTTCAACTACCAGGAGCTTTCCCTCCAAGGATTCCTCACAGTCTCCTCCTAACAACCTATCAGATGTGAGTTGAAAGATGGGATAAACCACTACCCCAGTGCGTATCACTTCTGCTATAATTACGAGATGTGAAAAAAATAAAATTAAACTCCAAACTCCTTTTCTTTACTGCTCAAGGGAGATCTTGATCTCAAACTCCCATTTGAAGAAGTTTAAAAGGAGCAATAAAGAGACACTATATGATCATGATAGCACTGAATGTATGCAGAAAATGTGGTAAATTGAGAATGTAGCATCATAAAAAATATGAGACAGAGAAATTAAAATTATCTGTATAGGCTTATGGGTTCTGGATAACAGCAAATAGTGGGGGATGAAATTGTGTCCAGTTACTACTTTAAGACAACAAGGTGATGGTAAGGTTTCGGTGCCTCAAGAATGTTTCCACTGGGATCAGGGAATACTCACAGGAATAAATATCACACTTGCATCAGAAGGAAAAAGTTCACTCCCTGGGCTTCGCTGAAGTGCTAGAAAAGTAGCCAAGAAATTCCAAGGCCGTACTGAGCGGCTGTGGATAAGATTACATTCAGCTCAGCACTTTAGTATGAACAGCTGAGAAGAGCACAGAAGTGGATAGGAAGAAAGTCCCAATGGCTCCACCTCTCAGAAAAACAAATTATTCATAAAATACAAAATGTTAGTGTACAAAGATATGCAGGGAAGATACCAAATTAATTTATACATGTTTGCATAAAAACAATAATAATTTATATAGTTTAACCATTATCTATACATCCATTGCTTTCAGTACAAGATACACTTAATGTTAATTATGCACTAACAACAAGTTCTTCCATTTCCTGCGGGTTCATTTTCTGTGGTTTTGGACAGAAAATACAGCTGATGATCAAGTTTTGAAATAAAATGGAGTAGCAACAAAGAAAAAAAATTAAATTTAAAAATTATAATTTAATAAACTGTATAAATCATAACCACCCCCAGTATTATTTTAATTGTAGATGGGAAAATTGTGTAAGAGCAGACAGGAATCTTTAAGTGGCAAAAAGACCACACTGCCAGACAGAATGAAAGAGAATGGAGCAATCATCTCTGAAAATGGCAGCTGTGAATGTGAAAGTCTGCATGAGTACAGAGAGGTCTGGGACTAGTAGACAGGGCATGGGGAAACCTGAGTGGGTGCCAATAAATGACTCTGTGGTATGTCTGAATGTGTCTGAAATTCGACTGGGTCTGAATGCTCCCAACGCTGGTTGTGCCTACATGACTGATAACCAGCAGAGAAAAGAGATAAAAAGCACCAAGGGGATGGAAGCCATTATTACCCTTCAGCCTGATGGTTACAGGTGCTCAGAAAGCAGCACCAGCGCTGATTCTCATTTCTTCTAAAAGCTATTTACTCCCAAAATGCCACAAAGAAAATTACATGCTGCATAACTGGCATCTGGACTCCCCAAGCAACTCCTCCGGAGTGCTGACCAAGGGAAACAAACAGTCACAGTCACTCACAGTCACTCACCATCAGGAAGTGACCAAAGTTTCATCTCCTGACTGGCACTCACACACATCCAGAAAAAGGAGGGCGTTTTCCATTTCTCTGCTAAAAGGGAGAGGGTGGTAAAAGGACAACCTGTTTTGGTCTTTTATCCTCCTGTTCTTATATTCAAAAGTAATGCTGATGGGAAGAAACAGCTGTGTTGACAGATTTCATGGATACAGAGAGCAGTTAGGAAGTTATCCATGGCCTGGGGATGGAAGACTGAGTGCCTTTGAAGCATCGTAGGAAGCAATAACCCAGTGATTCTTGCTGCCCAGTTCTGTACAGAGATATGTTTCTCCTATCCTGAGCTACGAAAAGGTGGACAGTTGGGCTGGACTTGGCTGCAGGATGGCAAAGGCATCCAAAGTCTTTCCAAAAGGCAGAAGGAATGATGCACTTAATTTCTGTACTAATGCCACAAGGCTGTGCTCAGGGCTGCTTCCACTGCCAACAGATGGAGACAGGCTAGAAGATTAAATGTTTGTCCAGCCAAGTGTTAGCCACAAATATTCCAGCTGTTTCAGCACAGCTGATGCTCATGTTCTGGAGAAATTAAAAGAAGGGGTTGGCGTCTCTGCCCTAGATATTAATTTTCTTTTTAAATATTGCAGTCATGTATTAATTTTTATTTGGATTTTTTGTATCTTTTAAAAAGCTTCCACCAAGTTACATGTAACATTTCAATTGTTTAGGAAAGCATGGGGTTAGTTTATGGGAAGCTGTTCTACCCAAACATGTTCTATATCACAAGGTTAACATTTTGAAAAAATAAAATTAATTAAATTAGAACCTTTAAAAAAGTAATTGACACTTCCTTACTTTTTGGAAGACAAAAAAAAAAAAAAAGAAAAAAAAGAAAAAAAGGAGATGAAAAAATAAACAGAACTTTACATATAGTAAAACAAATACAGCTGTGTATCCCTGCCCTGCCCAGTTATAATTTTGTTTACCTAAAAGCTTCATCATAACAAGAACATATAATTTTCCACTTCAAATGCTGAGAAGATATAATTCTAACAATAAAGGAACTATCACTTTTGCAGCTACTTGACTCTTCTTTTATATCTTGTAGATTGCTGGAGTTAATGAATAGAGATGTCTAATTTTTCATTTCATTTTCATAATCTAATATGCAGGTACTCAGTGAACCTTCTCCATCCCAAAAGTGAGTACCAACAGAAAAGAGTGGTGAATTTAACAATTCTCTTTCATTCTTTGTGTGAATTTTTAATTGTATTTGATATAAAATACTTTGTACAGAGTATTAAAAAACTGTTGTATTTCCCGGAAAGATTTACCTGTTTATATGTAACACATGTACTCCATATTTGCTTTCAATTCTGTACTTTGTTGGATCACTTGCAGGGAAAATCAGTTCCTCATTTTTGTACCTGACAATCAAGAAAAAACAAAACTCATATATATCAGCAACAATTCATTCTTCTGGTAGATCTTTGGATCAAGATATCATTTACTATCGTCTGAACTCTCTCTAGTTGCATGGAGTATTTCTCAGTCTGTATGGATAGATACATATTGGGCTGTGAAGGCAAAGCAGGACCGTCATAGCAGCCAGGAAGTGGAAAGAGAAGACGTGCACCCAATCTAGAAGAGGAGGAGGAAGAGAAGTAAAGAGAAGATGGCATGCGGCTTGAACTTTCAAGTCCACTAGCCCTGACACAGGAGGGGAAGCAAGCTTTATCTTGCACCACTAGAAAACATTTCAGCACAAAAAAGGAGAGCAGCAACAGAATTGTGCCCCGTGTTAGGTCTTCGCAGCCCAGCCTGAGGCTTTCACAGATACAGGACAGCACCTGTCCAGAGAGGAGGGCAGCTGCGAGGACCTTTATGTCCTCCTCAACTGAAGCTAACATAACATAACCCCAGATATAGCCCATGACAACAGTGGTGCTATGCACATTTATCCAGACTTGGAAAGTAGTATGTGAGGTCTGAGTATTCTGTCATTATCTACTTTGTGTTCAGGAAACTCAGTGGCCAGAAAGACTGGAATTCCTTCCACTGTCTGCCTTCTGAAATAGTTGAGTTTGCTTCTCACATTGCACGGGGCCACTCAGCAAGTTTTCCTCCCACTCCTTCCACTGCAGTATCAACTGCTGCAATCCAGCACATCTACGAGGATTATAAAGGGGATTTAACAAAGCCATTATGTACGTGACACTTATCAGTTATGGCATAACTTTCAAATGAAAAAAGCTTAGCAACATTTTTAGAGGGCTAGGAAAGGCCAGTCTCTTACCATTGTACAACAGGGGTGGGAAATCCTTGTACAGTAAAGCAAAGGCTCACAGACATGTTTTCCCAGACAGTGTGAGACCTCAGGCGCACCAGAATTTCAGGGGCTCGACTTATAGTTTCTTCAATGATATGTCTTTCCAGAGCCATATTTTCCTCAACCTATTAAACATGGGAAAACAAAGAAGCATCTGGCACCAGACTCAAACAGGGCAGAAGATGTAACCTAAAATCCACAAAAAGATGCTTAATCACTACTCATATTTGAAGCACAGGCCTAAATTTCATTATATCTTGTAATTATTTTTGCATAGGAGCAAAAAGATTCAGCAGGTACCATTCTTTGCACAGCAAGTCTATCCAGATGCTCTCTAGCACGGTGCCTGGCTGTGTGAATTTCTTTTTCCAAAGCAGACAACTCACTGGCAAAACGGATTCTTTTCTCATCACTTGCATGAGACTTTTGCTCATGACTCCTGTGGGACAAGAAAAAAAATCAGGTAACCCATATGAAGCTTTAAATTCACCACTCATACGCATCTGGCAAGCAAAGGCTCTGAAATCATATCAGCAGGACGTAAAATTTAGGTTAGGAATCATTCTTAGCCTCTGTCTGCATATCTTAATAATAAGTATGTGAAATCATGTGCATTTTCTTCATATTCCTTCCTCATTTATTTGTGGGGCCGTAGCTCCAGGTCTTGAATTCTGCTGTGGTCACATTGACATGGTTTCTCTGAGCCCTCTGGTAACTGAGATCAAGAACCTGCCTGGCCTCCTTCTGGCCCCTGATTTTCCTTCCCATGGACACAAGAAGACAGAGGAGTGAAGGCAAGCTCTGTGCCTGTTCACAAGCTGTTAAAAGTTGTGCCTTGCTTACATACTACCCTTAGCTTTAGAACCTGGGAGCTCTTGTAACTCCATGGGCTGTTATCAGCTGACCTCACCTGAAAGGTACACACCAAGGAGTTCACAAGGATTTGATGAACAGTTGCATGCAAAAAAAGCTGTCCTTTGACAAGGATGAGCAGAAAGTATTATAGAAACTACCAGGAAATTATAGTTTTGAAAAAATTTTGAGCTGTTCCCTGAAAATCTAACTCCACAGATTTTCTAGAATTCTTAAGAAAACCTCCACTCATAAATGTTTTTAGGAAGAGATAGCTCAGTTTCCTTCATTCACACTGATTCAATAAACAGCCTATGCCACTCTTTTCCTTCCCAACAGGACGAAAGAAGGTACTGAATATCAGCTATTTCTAACATGTCTGTCTGTCAATATAGTCAACATAGGACAAGACACTGAAAGCATAATTCAAACAAGGAACCTTCCATGAAATTCAGTGAATAGTAGATCAAGTTATTATTTGTCTGGTATTTAAAAAAAAATCTTTCAATATACTTTAAATACCAGACATGTTCTGCCATGTCTTTTTTTATATCGATGAAATTTAAAACCATTTTTAAAAACTAAATTAAAGTATGCAAAATCATCTGATTTTCCTAGAGATTTCTGCTCTGAGGTTATATATTTCAAACCAATCAAAGTACCAGAACCATATGGATATATATGATTTTCACACCATATTTTCTACAAACAAGAGAGAATTCCTTCTTATAATATAAATCCTCCATATCTTTGGTGCACTAGCGGTAAAGCAAATCAGAGCAGAAACAGTGAAATTCACTAAAGGGAATATTGTCATCAGTACAGTTACTATGGGACTTCTTATCAAGGCTGTACCTGAGACATGACAGTAAACCCTTTTGATGTTCAGGAAAGAATTTAAAATGTTTAAATTGATCCAAATTAGACATTAGGAATAGCGGAGTAGCTCTGTTCAAAATGAGTTCTGTATTCCAGGCGGATTCTAATTTATTTCTGTTTTAAAGCTGTTTTCAACGGTCAGAGTGGGGATCAGGGGAGCAACTCTGGGATGAAATATGAGACTGAAAGTGACACTCAGTCATTTAGTGTTCCAGCCAAAATAGATTAGTGAAGAACAGTGACAGAGAAGCCTGTAGTCTTGTCAACTCTGAGAAGAGCCCTGGCAAAAGAGTTGGGACCAGAGCCACTACAGAGGTCAGACCAGACCGATGGAGCTTTACCTTTTCCTGGATTCCTGCATTGCTTCATGTGCCAAGGTGCGTGCCCTCCTGGCACAGAGCCTGCACGTCGTTTTGCCCAAGCCAGTCGATTCATAATAAGCTGCCTGCCTGGAAGCAGCCCTTCAAATATAAAAGACATTATTATAACCCAGCAATTCAGGTAAAACATGAACTCACAAACGTCGAAGAAATTACTTTGAGCTGAATGAGCTGAATACCACGACTGAGCACTGTTCAGTGAGAAACCTCTGCATCTTCACTGACTGCACTAGGTACTGTTTGTCACTTGTCCTTCAAGGGATTAATGCCCATCATCTGTCACTGGGGATCATTAGGTGGTTTATTTTATCCTATTAAATTTATATTTATTTCAGTCTTCAATCATTCAGGTGCAATGATAGCGTTTCAGTGAACCACAAGTGTACCAGCCTGTCTAATACACAAATCACAAAGATTCCCCACAGCATTTTCTGTTTCTAAGTATTCCTGCCTTTCTATATTTCACAGAACCTTCTGCATAAACTCTCCTCTTTCATAAGGGAATCTGGACCAGCTAGACAGCTAAGTGGGCATGTTATTTACTAAGGAGGGAGAACAGTGATTCTGAAGCAACCACAATATAAATTTTCAGGCTTTGAGATACCAAGAATGTGTATTTTCTGGCTAAAACTCTGAGATTTCACATGAGAAGCATTAAGCCTTCATTTAAGTTAGAAAAGGAAATTGAATCGCAAAAACTATAATTAGTTATAGCCAGCTTCAGGAGAAGGAATCTCATCATGTCATATAGAAGAATGGGTAAAAACTATTTCTATGACTTACAATACATTTCACGGCAATTTTTCGTAAGTCAGCATTTCAATTTTAGCCTACAAGGAAGAATTTTCAATTCAGAGATAGCAAACAGGACAGATCCTAAGCTAAAAGGTCTGTGCAGGTGGGAGACTATACACAAAGGGCATGCCAATGGAAAGAAATGGAAAACTACCATTCTGAATAAATCACCTTTTTTTTTGATGGAAGTGGAAGGTAAGTATCTTGATTCTAAGAACTGACTACCCAAAACAGAGACCTGTCTATGTTCTAGTACATGGCACTTACTTTCTTGCTGCATATTCCTCAAGCACATATCTTGTCTGAATGTTGCGATAGGACTGATCAAAGTGCTTGTGCCTCCTCTGGTAAAATGGCACTGCTACTGAAGACATGCTTCCGCTTATTACAACCACTGATTCCTGCAGAGAGTGAAGTTAGCCATAGATTTAGAGGCATGCTCACATTTAGCCATATATTTCAGACACTTTGGTTTAATATTTTTGGATATGTAGACCTGTGTGTGAACGTGTACAAATATATAAAATTGCACCAATTTGTGACAAATAGAGCCATCAGTCACACACATGGGTACCTCAGGCTGTATCTTATCACTCATACAGTGTGAGCTATGGAATCATAGACGATAGCCTAAAAGATATTTCACTATAGCATTTTTCCCCATCTTTGCAGATGTCATTTAACACCTCCACAGAAATTTCCAGGGATGGAAATGTGACAGGTTTTTGGCCATTGTTAGACATTTCAGCTCTTTGCTCTTCAAACCTTTCACTTTTTCCATTCAGGCAATTTATGCGTACTAAATTAATTTTTATCCAATTCACCATGACAACAGTTCGCCCACTTTTGTAGCAGCCTGTTGAAGATTTTCTTTACCTTTCTTTCCTCCTCTCTTGTTTAAACTCTACAAATCTGGCTCATGCAAGTTTTCCTTGTGGGTTGTTTTTTCTGGACTATCAATCATTCTGTTTTCCTTCCTGTGGACTTTCTCCAAAGCATGGCATAGTTTTTGATCAATATTTGGATAGAAGGTTCTAAGAAACATTCAGGGTGCTCCCAGAAGCAGTGTAGGAGACAAAAACATGTTTCCCACTGAGTCAGAGTTAAGCAGATTACCAACCACACCATTAAAAGAACATGGAGGTGCCTACATGCCTTTGTGTTCATTAGAGATACGATGATAACTTCTTGCAGAAGTGGGGAACATTACCAGCCATGTTGTGAGTAGGTGCCAGCTTGTGTAACAGCAGTCTCGGCTGGATATGGGGTTCTCTACTCCTGGGCCATTTGGCCCAAACAGTGGTGAGGGATCCCAACTGAACAGCCAAAACCTCCCCCACAAGGCACCTACACTTCAGTGACAACAGAAGCAAACTCCCAGTATAAGTCTATGAAGTAGATGAAGATTTAGTCAGGTAGATTCTTGCAGTAACTTCCAGTACCCTACTGAGAGCTAAGGGGAGCAACCCTGTTGCTATGCTCCCCTGTAGGATGCAGGCTGCCAGCTCCATGGCTGCCCCCAGGGCACAGGCTGAGGCACAGCCTGGGATGCACCTCAGGGCACCCACGGCAAGTGAAGCAACACCAGCTCCCCCAGGGACCACATTAAGAGTGTGTCAGGGTCCTGACAACAGCAAGGGACCTAACTGTCCCAGCCCAGTCCCCTCCAGAGTTCCTTCTGCCCTGCCCACAGCCCAGGACCCTATGTCAGCCCCCAGGGCCATCAGTTTCTCCCCAGAAATGACACAGCAGAACCAGTCTCCAGCTCCCCACAGCCTGGCCCTGCCTGGACATGGACCATGCCAAGAAGAACCTGCCTGAGACCCACACCAAAAGTCCGAATTTGTAACAAAGAGTCACATAAATAGGCAGCTTCATGATGTATACGAAATGAAAGCTCAAAGGGACTTGAATAGAAATCTTATAAACTCATTTAGATAAAACTTTTAACCAGGTAAAATGACAGTATATACCATATTTCCACCATATAGTATTTATCAAAAAAGGAAAATGTTTTTCATTGATTAAGTAGAGTAAAAAACTGCAACAATGTGTGATTGTTACTTGCAAATAGTCAAGAGTAGAGTCAGGTGCTCCCAAACCATGATGTTCTCATATCAGCTACTTTTACTTTTCCAAGAAAAAGTAGGAGCAAACAGTAGGTATATTTAATAGAAGTCACATCTTATTCTAAAAAGGACAGAGTTCTAAAGAGGATGCACAACTTAAGAGTTACCTTTTCAACCCTTTTTCAAGAGATGTGAGAATGACAAGTCACACGTTCAGGAATGAGAGCTTTAGGCAAAGCACCAGACACTGCAAAACAAAAATGAAACAGGATTACCACATTACTGTGGGGCATTAAAGAAATATGTTACCATATTTCTAGAGAAATAAGAAAGTCAGCATGACCCAAGTTAGTTCAGCACCTCACAGAGATGCTGGTTTTGTAAGATGCCCTCATACAATGCTGAGCTGACGTGGACCCCTCAAAGACCTATTAACTCATCATATGACAAAATGTCTTGGTTACATGAGCAGATTTGCACAGACTCCTAAGCAGCCTTGGCCTCTCCTAGTTTTGATATCTGTTCATCATGTGGTGCTACATCTGCAGACATCAAGTACTGGTTTTCTTCCTGTTAACTGACTATTGTGTTTATGACATTGGATTTTCACATTAGTTCATATGTTAACTGGACAATTAATGGTATAATGTTCCCTTTCTCTATTTTTAATTAGCCTTTTTGCCTAAATGAAGGTACAAAGGACAAACACGTATATTAAGCTCACTCCACTCTTAAGTGTTACGCATATTTACATGTGACCAAGTTAAATAATTTTGTGAGTTTATCAACGTGCAATGTACGTATTGGTTTGTATATGACTCACACTGAAATCTACTTTATAAGGATTGCAGAGTAATGCCTGTTTCTCTGGATAGATCACAGTCTGAGTTATTTTCATTTTTGAGAGAGGAGAAAGCACCATTGTCATTTGCAGTCCAGACTTTTTCACTAAAGACTTTTTCACTAAACATTAAACTTACATTTTAGTTAGCGTATCTTCTTCTATTTGTCAGCAACCAGGACTTCTCAAAATTTGGGTTCATGTATTTTGCACATTTACCTAAAAAACTTTTGTATAGAAACAAGGCTAGCCATCCAATCACAGCCTCCATACAAGCAATTAACGGAGCTTGTTAGCAGCCAGACTCACTTTACCTTCTGCTAACACAGAGGGAAGCTGCCTGGCAAAAATTCCAAACATAGTAATAATCATCAGTTAATTACAACAATGTTTGCAGAATATGCTTTTAATACTTAATAGTGCTGCAAAGACAAGTATCAGAAGAGCAAATCAAAGTCCCAATGTAAAAGCAGCCCGTAGGGTATTGAGCTCCCGATGAAAGAAGTTTATATGGTATTCCTAGGAACAATATGTTGACTGTTTTACTAGCTTTCCACTGATACACATTTACATGAGATGTTTGAAATATATTCTAATATTTAGACTACCTACCATTGATAGAGTTAGAGAACATGCTATGCAGATGATAGCTTAAGCCCACTGATTTTACTGATTTAGGTGGACCAAAATTTTATTAATGTCAGTGTCTGAAGACCTAGTTATACTGACATGTGAATTGGTAGAACTGAATCAAAAGTGAGTTGCAGCCAGTGGTCTGTCAGTGAAATTGAGGGAAAAAATCCCAGTGAAAAGTTGAGAGTTCAATAACAACAATAACAAAAAAGCGTAAGTCCAGAGAAAGACAAATTAATTATCTGAATAATTATAACAAAATTAAAAAGAAAATCTCAAGTTTTATTCACTAAGTTCTATTGCAAGAATTTTGGAGGCCTTGCTGAAATATATAAGTCATAAACAATCCTTGAGTTACATCCATGCAGATCCTATTAACGACCTTGGATTTCAAGACAAAGGCCTAGAATTACAGGAAGAAGATGATCCTAAAACATTTGGTGTCTCATCTGACCTTGTTAGTGCAATGTAGCACCATTGTACTCCTTTCTTTTTATTATTATTGTTCCTATTTATTTCTATGACTGTAAATGCTGGGGACATCTAAATAACCCAAAGTGCACTAATCTATGTGCTGTATGAACCACTCAGAAGACTAGTAAAACCAAAGGAAAATATTATATCTGCCAAAATGTCCTCAAGGATTAATGACAAAAACCACAGGTGAATTAGGCTATTTAAATCAGTTTACATAAACCTACATTTCCTCATGCTTTGTAGCATATATATAACAGGCATGTACATAACAATTTTTACTTGACCACGAGTAAAGGGTCAAGTTCCTAGGTCAGGATATGCATAGTTTTGTGACACAGTAATACTGATCTGAATAGAAAGCCATAATCTAGGACCACGTGACAAGGGCCACATTCTTGAGCAGAGAAGCCAAGGGTCTGATATAAACATTGTTAGTCTGATAAGTGAGTTAATTTAAGATTTAAAGGACAAGCAGTAAATTTTAGCATGATCATTTACGTCGCCTCGGAGAGCAGGCACACAACCAACCCAACTGATGGATGGCTTGACAAATGCCACGGGAAGAAGAACATGGCTGCTCTCACCATAGAAGGACAGCCTGCATTCCCAGATTCAGAGGGCTCATCTCATGAGCAATGCACTGTACAGCATGTGTTTGCTCGGCCTGCCCTGCCCGTGTACACCATGCAACATGCACTTTCTGTGCTCATCTCTCTTCCTGCCACCTGCACAAGTGCCAAAAATTATTCATGACTTCTTGCCTGTCCTCACGTAGCCAGAGATTTCTTTGACCATTTGCACTGATTTGAGGGCTTGTCCTGTTTTTCCCACAACTTAGACATTTTTTCCCCTGCTTGTCTCTTGTTCTGCTAGCTGCTCTCCACATTGTTCTAAGTGTTTTCAGGGAACTGCCAACTTTCACTTTTATGGTGCATAAAAGCCCCTGATATTTAACTGATAAAATATATTTAAATCCTTATCACCTACCTACCACAATGAAAGATAGGGGAAAAAAAAACCAAACAAAAACCTTCTATTCATTGACCAGTATAAAAAACTACCATATTGCCTCAAAAAATATATGATCCTTTCCAGATGGTTATATCCATGCTATAGAGATTGTACACTTAATAACACATTAGCATTTTCCCACAGAAACTGATTTTGGTGGAAATCTTGTAAAACCATCATAAATCATTATGCAGCTCATAGATACTGCAGTCTAAACAGAATGGGATGTAGAGGATTTGTCTAAATCTTCTCTATTTTGATAATATACTAGTTTGATAAAAAACTGATTTGACAAAATTTCTAATTTGTCTCTCCAGTCTCTTATCTCTGTACACATGTGTATATTTTGATCTTTACCACACCAGAAATTTGTGGCTTGTGCATGAAAAAGGATGAACTTTAAAACCTACTCAAATATACTGTCATTTTAAGATGTTTCAGTCTTTCCCATTAAAGATCTTGTTCAGTCTGCATAAGAATTCAATTTTAGCTTTTTGACAATAGAACACAAACACTCATTTTTCTTTTTTTAAAAAAAGCATATGGAATTCTCATTTGCTTACTCTGCTGAATTCCAGACATCATTCAGCAAGTTTGAAGACTTCTAGTGTTCTCCTTTCTGATGTCTTTAGCTACGTCATAGTTGCTCTTTGTTTTACTGATCACACCTCCTTTTCATCGGAATAGTATTTTCCTCATTTCACCAATTGGTTTTAAACAGATTCAAATAATCCCCAGAAGAGCATGCACTACTTTTGTCGTTAAACGTAAAGATGGAGTTTTCTATTTCTGCTTCTCTGAATATCCAGCAAAGCAACATTTTCAAGCAGCTGATAGTACTGGCCATTGCAGATGTGTCTATCATTTTTACTAATTTCATATGTTTTGAATTAGTAGGCTTTCAACATTTCTGAACACCAAATGATGCTGTTTTCAATGACATACAGGTAGATTGAGCAATTTAATGCAATAATTTGGCTACAGCACATCTATGATTACTTAGAATGAACACCTTGACTTTGTAATAGTCCCTGAATGGCTTGCCTCACCCTCGAGCCAGAACAGTTAGTGTGGAGGTAATTTGAAATAGAAATGGGTGGTCACAGTCATATCCACAACCCTTGATTGGGAGCTTTTCTCTGCAGAGGTAAGGAGCAGGCAGAGTCGTGAATACTCTTCCCTCCAGCAAAGTAATTGTTGTGGAGGGGAGCACCAGTTCCTGCATTTGAGTGAGTCTAAAAAAAAATATGTAATTTTGGATTTTCTGTGACCCTCATGAAGGAAAGGAGTGGAAGCTTCCAAACTGACTTTCTTTCCATATCTCTAATAGAAGCCGAACAGTTACATCCCAGAAAGGGTACTAATGTGGATATTACCTTATGAATTCATGATCATACAAGACTGGGAATTAAATGAGGCTAAATTTGTCCACATTGACATGAAACCTTGCCACCCTAACATTCCAAATGCACAGAGTTGCAACATGTTCTGATAAAGTTTGAAGATTTCCCTTCACTCAGCAAGGGTATTATATCCCTTCAACTGGACAGCTAAGAATGTTGGACAGGGAGATGATAAAAATAATTTCCCATCATTCCAACATTCATTATCCTGCATTATGGTACTTTTATTGGCTCATAGGCATTATCAACACACAGGCAAAATTTCAAGAGCATGAACTTGATTTCCCAAGGCTCTATCAGTGGTATTTACCTGGAATTTTCATGTGGCACAGAACATATCACATAGCTTAGAGCAATACAGACACCAGAAACACATCTTCTGAAAACATGTGCTTGAAAGCATGGCAGACATGAAATAAAAGTAGTTTGTTTGGGGTTTTTTTGCCTAGCTACAAAAAGCCATTTTTCAGCAGGCCAAATATTTTTCTAGCTACTATAGGATTCTATGCTTAATTATTTAGACACAGACTTCAGAGAAATCATACAGTATAAGCACAAAAGAAAGTGGCACTGCCAATATTTGTTCAATTGGAAAAATATATATACAAGTAGAGCTATGGATTTCTGTAATGTAGTTCATAATATGAAGAAAGAAACAACAAGAAGGTAATACACAATAAAATCAAGGTGACTGTGCACAGGACAAAAAATCTTACCTTGATTTTTTTGTTTTTCTTTTAATAAATCAATTTGTGTCCTGTTTATTGCTTGTTTCCCCTGAAGAAAGTAATTTTTTTTTTTACAAGAAAGAACCCAATCCCCTTCTACAAGCACTCTCATTTGTTCTGTACAAGAAAAACATGGATGGAAAATGGACTTACCAAGGAATATAGAAAAACTGCAAAGCAAAGAGGAAGACCAGCCTTTCCCAGCTTAGCAAACACTGCCTGAGGAAAACAAATAATTCCCCTCTCTAAAGGCTACTGCCCCTTCGCTCCTATTTAAGGGCAGATGCAATGCTATATTTAGAACTAACCAAGTGATTGTTCCAAAACTGGGGTCAGCCTAATACGCAATAAGGGAGATATATAAAGGTAAAAGAAAAGCATTAACCTATATGCAGTTTAATACTGTATTTTAATAAAAGACAAACCTCATTCCTTAAAAAAGCAGTTGTTTATGTTAAAAATGTGGTTTCTTTTCCCAGAAACACCAAGCACATGGGAAGCAATTAAATGTAAGAAAACAGTTTTAATTTTTTATTTTATAGAGTTTGAAGTTTCAAAATAATCAATAACTTAGAAGACAAGTGAGGAGATGTAAACTCCAGAATATTATTAGTAGTGACATGAGACCCCATCGGTGCTTCAGGCTGTAAAATGAGCCTCCCCACTGCTTCCTTAAGAGCTCTCTGGATTTGAGAATGTCTGCAACATATGAAGGCATACCAGTTGTATAAAACTTTTATTATTTCCATATCTATTACACCACCAGTCTAACTGAGAGGGATTTTTCTATGTCTCGTAGATGAAGTAGGAAGAATATCATATGCATAGAGGCATAAGCATGTAGACCCAAAGCAGTCAACTTTGTGAGACCTTGATGGTCCCTGATGGTCCTGATTATTACTAACTAAAAGGGAGGTTTTCTGCCTGTAGGGCTCCTAGGTTTCAGTCCAGAAGCTACAAGGCATCGCTGTGGTGGCTCTGCCATGTCCAGATGACATGGGGTAGCAGCACTGGCTCTGCAGAGCTGGTAGGCTTGGGATCAGTCACTGCCCCGTTCTGGTGGTAGACAAGTTCACAGGGATTGTATCTGTATGGGGGAAGGGAAGGAAGGATAGGACCTCTGACAAGGCTTTCTGACAAGCATGAATAATTAATCACATTCCTCTTACTCTATCTGGAAATAGGACACCATGCCTGGGAAAACCTGGCTATATGGCAGACCTAATCACACGTCATGACTTAGCCCATAACGACTCAAATAATGAGTGAGTCGTCAACATACAAAAGGTAGGGTATTCATTGATCTCAAGATTATTTGAAAATAACAAGATCTGGTCTCAATTCACTTATATAGAAATCCTGTCCTTGCCAAAGTCACTAAATGTCAATCTCTTCCATTGCTCAGTATGTGACACTGATATATTAACAATGTTCTTTTTCAGTCACATATTCTTCTTATGTATACATGTATGGGAAGCAGAGCAAGACGTGGAAAAACCTTTAAATAACTGATTCTTATCCCATCTGCAGTGTTCATCCAAGTTTCCTAAATAGCTCTGGTAAGGATCTTTCCTGCTTCTGATCATCTAGAGCTACCATTTGCTTCAAACAGACTTCTCCCTTCCTCCCATTGATCTTGAATTATAACTCAGTCTGACAGAATTAGATCTACAGAGACAGACACAGTGGAATGAGTTCATATGCCCTGAATGTAGATGTAGCTTCAGAAGCAGCTGTCAAAGTAATTAGCATGTAATAATCCAGAGCAAACCCACTTTACTTACCTCACTGCATCTCTTCTCTCCTATTGAATATTCCTGTGGGAGCAAAAAGGTCATTTTTCAGGAAAACTTTAAAGTTCTCACTACACTCTGCTTTTCATTTCTTGTCCTATATTTATTATCTCTACAGAAATGGATGCATTTATAGCCTGCTCTGTCTGCCTTTACACTTGAGCACTCTTCTATTTTAAGTTTTCTTCAGGGTGTGGCTGAATGATAAAAATATGGAAGTGCATGCTAAGGACTGTGGGAAAAATGCCAAAGTCAAGAACAAACCATTTAGGGGGGGCCAGTCCCAGGTTGTGTCCAAGTTTTTGTAATAGATATTACAAAATAGGATAGAAGGGAAAACTGCAATATTGTATTATTCACTGATGGTGGAATTTATACAGTACAGAACCAAAAATTGTCCATCATTTTAATTTTAAATAATTTACAATATATTCCTACTTCCTCCCTAACACAGAAGGTGCCTTCTCCTTATGCCTCCACTTCCAAAATAGAAGATCTTCCCTAAGAACTTTTCTAAAGCAGAGATTTAACAGGGTATCAAAAGGATTATTCAAGCACTTAAAACTGAGCATGTGCTAAAATCCTTTTGTGAATTTGGTATCTTAGAATTAGTTCTTTATCTTATGCCAGTCCCTTGATGTGGGTTGCTTAATAGATACAGGCCTAAATAATGGCTCAACTACTCCAGCAAAGGGGAAGACAAAGAACTGAAATGGAGCTCAGGATAAAGATGTGCTAGCTTTGTACCCATTGGATTAAACATCAAAACAGTAATGAAATAAAATGTACTGGTGTTAGAAGAAGCATGTTTTTAGCCTATAAGTGTGCCTTAATAATGGCCTTGTGCTTTTATCTTTCTCCAGTTCCAAGAAAGCCTAATGCATCTTTGTATGGCAGCTTCTGAAGCCCAGCTTTGTTACTATGTTAACTCTTGATTATTCAAATGCTTGTTGTGTATTTATAAATTAAAATGTTGATAACTAGCATGAGGTTCCTCATCTCTGCAGCAGTCCTAATCCTTCATACAGCCCTATGGTGAGGTTCCTAAAGCCATGCTAGAACAATGGATACTGTGCACTGGTGGTCTTAGAGCAGTCTCTCTTCACAGTTACCCAGGTCCCAGCATCTCCCTTGGCATTACAAATGAAAGACAAAACAGTGCATGCAAATTCAACCACATAAAAAATAAATCATATTCTTCCCTCAGTTAGTGCCTTTGGTCAGTTCAGGATTACCAGGTATGGGCTCCACATACGAACCCATTAGAACATGTCTCATTCAGAAGAGAATACCACCACCTGAAGGACTGAACTCAAAACAGTTTGGGAAGGAGTGCACCTGCTCATGAAGATTAGGTAGCAAGAGAGCAGTAACAGATGCACTTAACTGCTGACAGCACTCTAAATGTGCAGTTGAGCACAAATCTCCAAGGGAAATACACCTTACTGCCTCTTTCAGGTGGGGAGAGAACAAACCCATACTGATTTCTAAGAAGTCTAAGCACTTCTCTGTCTACCTCCTCTTTTCTGCTTATTTTCATTTTTTTCTTGATGCATTTTCTCTTCTACTAGAACTTCCTGATTTTCTTTTTGAGTGCCCAACTTGCAAGTATTTTAAGGCTGACTACATGCAGCTGAAAACTGCCAAAAGCTAAAACTACACTTCCCAGAAATGAGACTAGGATGTGTGGAGATGAGACCAGTCAAGTAATTTGGAGGAGGAAAAATATACTTCCAACTAAGGGAAAGCTGTACAAGTCCCAGGAGAAAGGACAATGGCAACTGAAGGAAAACAAAACAAAACAAAACAAAACAAAACAAAACAAAACAAAACAAAACAAAACAAAACAAAACAAAACAACAACCCCCCCCACATTTGCTGGAAGATATTTTAAACAGCCAGACAATGATTTTCAATCAGCAAGTCATCAGAGGTAGACTGAACAGCATCCAGAACATCAAACAATTTTAGCATAAGTCCTTGAACAAACACTAAAATACCTGAGCATACAAAATACTGAAATTTTTTTCCTGCAACAGAAGATAAAGTGAATCTCTTAGTAGGTAACCTCATTTATATCTAAGAAAACAAACATGCCACTGAGTTACAACTCACTGAGTTAGAGCAAGTCAATTATCTTTTAAGATATCTAAACAGTAATGTGTCCCCCTGCTGTCTAAGAAGCCACCCTAGAGCACCTCAGAGTAAGTGCTAAGGTTTTATTGGCTCAGGAAAGCTCAGATTCATATCCTTCTTGATTTAATATCAGCTGGGAGGCATGTCTTTATTTACCTTTACAAAGAGATCTGTGCAAAGACAGGGACCATAAAGATGTTTGTCTTATCCCGGTATATTTATTCCAGTGTCATGCAACACACTTGGCAGATACCTGCTGCAGCCACAGTTTTCTTTGTCAACTAACCCCAGTATCATCAACAGCACATTAAATCTGGGGAGAATCACAGGCTGTAAGAAGGCAGAGACAGGAACTAACACTGCAGCAGTGTGGTCCAGAGGTTTCAGCACACTTGCAAACGAAGGCAAGACACCATTGAGCAGCACCATTCAAAGCCTATTTTAAAGTCTTCAGGCTTCAGTAGCTGTCAGCTGTGGGGGTTTCTTCCTGTAACAGCATTTACACACAGCATTCTCATCAGACAAGCACAGACAACTGAGGCACAGAATCACTGAATGTTTGAGGTTGGAAGGGACCTCTGAGGGTCATCTTATCCAGCCCATTTCTCAGAAAAGAGCTGGTTGTCCAGGACCATGTACAGATTTTGAATATTTCCAAAAATTAAGACTTGTGCTGTTTTTGGTTGTGGTAGAGTTAATTTTCTTCATAGTGGCTACTATGGAGCTGTGTTTTGGATTTTTTCTGAACATAGGGTTAATAATAGAGATACGTTTTTGTTATTGCTGAGCAGGGCTCGCACAGAACCAAGGCATTTTCTGCTTTTCATGCTGCCATGCTGGCGAGGAGGCTGGGGGTGTATGGGTGGTTGGGAGGAGACACAGCTGGGTCAGGTGACCTAAATTGACCATAAAGATATTCCAGACCCTATGACATCATGCTCAGTACATAAAGTTGGGGGAAGAAGGAGGAAGGGGGGGACATTTGGAGTAATGATGCTTGTCTTCCCAAGTAACTGTTTAGTGTGTTGGGACCCTGCTCTCCTGGAAATGGCTGAACACCTGCCTGCCCATGGGAAGCAGTGAATAAATTCCTTGGTTTGCTGTGCTTGTGTATGCAGCTTTTGCTTTCCCTGTTGAACTCTCTTTATCTCAACCCAGAGTTCTCTGTGTTTTAGCCTCCCGATTCTCTCCCTGATCCCACTGGTGGGAGTGAACAAGCTGCTGTGTGGGGTTTGACTGCTGGCTGGAGTTAAACCATGACACGAATACACTACCTCTCTGGGCAGCCTGGGCTAGCTCTTGGGTACTCTCACAATGGGGAAAGAAAAAGTTTTCTTGTGTTCATGACCTCGATGTTTGAGTTTGTGTCTGACTGGAACTGACTCTGGTCCTGTCCCCTTCTCCTCTTGGGCTGGCAGAAGCTGAAGGTCACTAGTGAAGGCATTCACATGACACCCTCCAGGTCCACAAGCACACACACATTTGCTGTCTGGTTGCCTTCTCTCTCTCTCTCTGTGTCAGTGCTTGCTGCAAAGAGGTGAACACCCTCATGATGGGTGACCTCAAAGGCACCACACACCCATGGATCCCCCTAGATAGCTACATGTAGAGTGTAAAGGCACCCAAAACCCCCAGTCTGACACCAATAGTTGGCAGTCAGTCTGTGCAGTACTCACACACAGAATAAAGAGTGAGATTGAGATTACCTTACATAGGTAAGAAAGGTTCAAAAAAGACAGGACAGACTGTGGTGATCAGGCACAGGGCTCAGTCAGATAAGCATGCTTTAAATGCAGTCAGCCCCTTATATAGCCATTTCTAGGTGGTCTTCTCTTTCTTCCTTGTATTTCTTCCCCTAAACATTTCTTCATCACTTTATGCAGGTCTACCAATTCTCAGACCCCTGGTCCGGCACTCAGGATTTTCACTCACCCCATTACAACACCTCCAGGTAAAATCATCTCACTCTCCACATATCCTCACATAGATAATGTGGAAATTATCTGCTCCTGTTTCACAGAGGAAAAGGAGAAGGAAGGGAACATATAACAGATCGCACAGCAGTGCCTGCCTGGTGAGTCCAGCGTGAGAGCTGACGTGGAAACCTCTAACGGTATCAAGTTCAGCCATATCCCTCTATTCAAGGTCATTGAACTTTTTATGGCATAGCCAACAGTTCATGTCTCTGAAAGCACATAGCTATGGTGTGTATATCCCATGCCACAAGATATACTGCCTGACATACATGACCATTACTCTACTCTAGAATAATGAGCTTTTAGTGTACACCTGGAAGCAGGTAGAAAATCTATATTTTTTAATTTCAGAACTAAATTACTTACATTCACAACAGCTCCAAGGAATGATGATCTGACAAGATTTTCACTGTGAATGGGTGAGAACTATTGCAAATGCAGATCAGGAACGCTTTTCTTAAGGAGATCTATCAGCTGGACCCCTTAATTCCTGTTCCTCGCTACTGATTCATACCTTTGATTTCATAGCTGCTATAAGCAAAAGGAATGAGTTACCATAGGTACATATAACAAGAAGTGTGCTATGGCTGGTGGTCCCAGGCAGGCCCCAAATTTACACTGTTTTGATAGATTTTCATATTTTTAGTAAGAACAAAGGAAGAAAACACTTTTAGCAGAAGTGTTAATGAACCATGCTGATTCTTCTCCAACTGCCCAGTAGTTTCTTCTCCAGGTCTTCAAGAGCAATGCCATAGTGCATAAAAATCAAAGCAGTATTTCATTACAGAAGACATACTGAAGAGACCTACTTGATTATTCCATCCCAATCTCCACCTACTGTTTCTGTCCATGGTCCATATTCTGGTGCTTCAGATCATGCTACATTTGGAGGCCATCTGTTCTCTCCATTCCTGCTACTGTTCCTCCTGTACAGCTGCAAGTATTCCTAATGGGGAGGTTTTGCTGAAATCTTTGTCCATGACATTTAACAGATTATTTAATCTTCTCACTCTTTGTCATTCAGTTGTCACAAAATCAGTGATCCACTAGTGTCCTTGACTCATTTGACATAGCATCAAAACTCATTTCATTTCAAGAGGTGCTTTTACCCAAATAAAAACTGTAGGATTCCCCACACAAACACTGTTCACATTAAAACACAACTTAGAAAAGTTATTCTTAATTAGTTCTTCTTTTTTTCATAATTCATCTAGGTTATGTCTTGTTTCACATACTGGCCTGAGTATTCCTCTGCAACTGTATTTTAATCACAAGATAATTTCTATATTACTGATTGAAAAACTTACAAATATAAGTACGTACGTTTTGATTTCTATCTTGCTGATATCTGAATCAAACAATTTTTCTATTATTCTTAACTTTAATCTGAGATAGTTATGCGTTCCAGACACACAGATAGCTCGAGATGGCAGTAAAATTTTTGCACCACCTGCTTCTTTTATTCTGATTTTCTACTGAAATTAGGCAGCATTAGGTACCACTCTGGTATCTACTCTAACATATACTAAATAAAAGGTAGGCAGATTCAGAGGAGGCTTTTTTAAGCAGGCTTTCGTCCAGCTCAATAAATGTCTCGAGGCTCACGTCACATCAGAACGGCACAGAATGTAAAGCTTTGAATGCTTAGGACAGCTGTCCTCCTTCCCTGCCTCCATGGCCTTTCTGATTACACTTGTACCCAATCCCATCCCCTGGCAGTGTTTCCCAAGTGACACAAATACTGCAGTAGTGCAGGAGACGAAAAGATCTTGAGCTGAGTGTGGTCGTCAAGATGTCTGGGTATTTATGATAGGACAATATCAGCAACATCACATCACAGAAACCATTGGGGTTCCCTAGGACATCTCAATGAGTGATAGATTGTTGTTCTTTGCCTGACAAAGGGACCCAAATCAGCTGCCTGGAATTTCCAATACGTGGGAACTCTTGACTGGAAACACATACTTTGAGGCAGAGTATCATAATCATGACTGTCTTATTTATACCTCAGCGTCTATTCAGTTGTGTTGGGTACCTTTGTGCAGTGACATCATGCAACTGATAAAACATATGGTTAAAATACCAGCTGGCTGAAGTACTTGTGCTATAAAAGGAAATATGTCTTAATTTGGATATATCCAGGGATTAATCCTTACTTATTGCTCACACTTTTCTCCAACTCTTAATTATTTTTAGTGTAAAAAAAGTACCTTTTTTCTAGTGTTGAAATATTCCTAGCATTACCTTCCATGCAGTAGTTTTTCTGGCTTCTCAGATTTTAAAAAAGACTTTATTGTCTTCCTCTGAAGATGCTTGTGGAAGCCGGCAGAAAATTGATCCCTGAAAGCATCCCCCAGGTTAGGGTGACAGGAAGAGGCTTCTCCCAGGGATACCCTATTCTGTTATGTTAATGTACCCCAGTTCTATTTCCCCAGTGGGCCCCACTGGTGCCCCGCTGTCCCTGTTCCAGAATGTTCCCCCTTCCCTGCTCTCCCCCACTGCTCCCTGTTCCTCAGCCACCCTCTCCCTATTTCCCTGTTGGCTCCCATGCCCTAACCCCACCTGTGTACTGCCCCCTGCCCCCACATTATGGCTCCCTGATGCTCTCTCTGCCCCTACCAACCCCATACTTAAACCCTTCTGTCCCATTCCACTATAAAGGGGGGAGCTGGAAAGGATTCTTTTGATAGATTTTCTGACGAAAAATTAAGCACAGAACACAGCAATATTATATCTGGAAACCATTTATTGAAATAAAAGGGGGATAGAAAAGGGGGCAGAGGGGGAAAGAAACAGAAGGCAGGGACAGTGTTACCACAAGGAATTCTGAGCTCTCTGTCAGGAACAGCTCAGCAGATGGAGCGTATGTGCTGCGTAGCTCCCGTGGTGGGCTGGGCACTGCAGAACAGGCTGCTGTGGTTACAGGAGTGGTTGTAAGCTGTGCTGTGCTCCTGGAGTGGCTGCAAGCTTTCAGAGTTGGGACAGCAGCGGGTGGTAGTGGCTGTGGCTCGGGGAACACAGCTGAGTACAAGTGGCAGTGGTGGCAGACAAGCTAGTTCGCAGGAATGGTGACCCAAGGCAAATCAGGCACAGGCAGGAAGGCAGGATCACAGCAAAGCAGGGAGGGGAAGGGGCCAAGCTGACCCTCCAAGTGACCCAAAGCAAAAGACCTCGTGGTGTTGAAGGTAGCTCTTTTCATGTGCCTCCAAACTCCCCAACTCGTCTTCGTAGGCCCACTTTTGGTGGGCATTTCTCGCAGGCATTTCTCATGGGCATCTGGGCACCCACCCTCGCCAGCAAGCCTGTGTGTGTGTGTGTGTGTGTGTGTGTGTGAGAGTGGGGGCGAGGGAGGGGAGCTGCCCACAGTCCAGTCTGGGAAATCCTCTCTACCCTGACTGGCCACCAAGCCTCTCTGGGAGCAGGGCAACACAGTTTTTATAGGATTTTCTTTATCTCATTTGTGAAACATATTGATGCGTATATATATTGGTCCCTCTAACCTTCCCATGAGGTTTGCCTTTGTCCCTAGACCCTCCACACGGGCGGCTGGAATAAACAGCTCCATACAAAGGAGCCCCATACAAAGGCCCTTCCTGCCTCCTTGCTGCCAACTCACATTTGGAGCTGCCCAGTGTGTGTGTGTGCTGGCCCCGCCGAGTGGCTATCCCTGTTGGAGACGCTTTTGGAAGGTTGCACCACCACCCCGCCGTGGATGCAGCAGGTGCTCACTTACTAGCCCTCACACTTCAACTTCTCACTGCTATAGCACTGCAATTGCAAGACAGAAAATTGGTTTCTGATTTCATGCTGGCAGTGCAGCCTGCTAGCACAAAGCAGTCAGGACTTCTGTAATCAAATAATTAAAACAAGCTTGGGTTTTAGATGTTTATATAAGTGTAATTTTCCAGATGTGGGAGAAAAGAGAATGATTCTTTGAAGATATTGCAAGCAGGTAATGAAGTTACAAGGAAGCTGGAACTATGTGTTGACATAATAGTGGATAGTCAGCCAGAGATGAGAGACAGACACAGATCATGATAAGCATTAAGCAGTGGAAGAAATAGTTTGTGGTGACCAGCAGTGTGACTTTGTACCTTTCTCTAACTTTTTATTATATTTAATGTAAAAGAATTGTGCTGGTTTTATTATACTTGAAATTCATCCATCATTACCTTCCACACAGTATTTCATATCAGAGAAGCAGTATGAACTTGTCAGCAGTGTGTCTTTCTGGCCAAGAAGGCCAATAATATCCTGGAATGGTTTAGGAAGAGCATTGCCAGCAGGTTGAGGCAAGTGATCCTGCCCCTGTGCTCAGCACTAGCGAGGCCACATCTGGACTGCTGTGTCCATTTCTGGGCTCCTCAGCACAAGAGAATCATGCAGCCCCTGGAGCAGGTCCAGCAGAGGGCCATGAACATGATTAAGTGTCTGGAATATCTTGTAAAAGGAAAGGCTGAGGGAGCTGGGCCTGTTCAGCCTCAAAAAGAGATAACTGAGATGACTACAGGTATCTGAAGGGAGGGTGTCAGAGGATGTTTTCAGGCTCTTCTCAGTGGTGCCAAGCAGTAGGACAAGAGGCAGAGAAGGTCCTGAGGACAGGAAGTTCCACCTGAACATGAGGAAGAACTTCTTTATTGTGCAGGTGGAACAGGTTGCCCAGAGAGGCTTTTGAGTCCCCTTCACTGGAGATATTCAAGAACCATCTGGACACATTCCTGTGCCGTGTGCTCTGGGATGACCCTACTTGAGCAGGAAGGTTGGACCAGATGACCCACTATGGTCCCTTCCAAGCTGACCCATTCTTTGATTCTGTGATTCTGTTACAAAAAATTAATATTCCAGAAAGAGAAAATGTGTAGAAAAAGGAACCTTACCAAAAGGACACCTTAGGATCATGATCTTTTCAGAAGTTTTTCGGGAAATGCTAATTGAGCAACCTGCATTGCATTCCTATACTGTAATATAAAAGCTTTGACTTGAGCATCAGCTTCGTGCCTATAAAAAGACAAATATCCTTTGTAGATGTTTGTTCCTGCTTAATCCTAGGTAGAATTAGTATAAAGATGTAAATAATATAAAACTGATTGTGATAGTTGCTGGTGAAGGGACTGCCTGACAGCTTGAAACATCGTGTCTTTGCAGGAATCATGAAAGAAATAGAGGCAAATAGAGGCCAGTGTGAGGGAAATTAATTGTTCTGTTCTGGGCTTACTGAGTTTAGATGGGCAACAAAAAATGATGGCTGGTTTTCTGTGCACTTTTGAATAATCACATACTTTAAAATCATGTATGATACATCTGGAATAGAAATCCTGCCTCCATTTTCAGCTGAAAAAAAAATGGCACTGAAAAGAGAACAGACCACTACAGATGTAATCTCTCTAATAGCAGAAAAGAATATACATGCAGTGTTGCTCCCTTTCTAATGGAAGTATTACAGGAATTTCCTCATGTGTCATAGACCCTGGGAAAAAATGTTTTCCTCATGACAACCACATAGAAAGATAGTCCACTAAAGCTCCACTCTCAGGTAACACAGAGCAGCTGTCTCAATAGTTTGACTTCTGATTTTCTGTGTTCCTGATTCATTATTATTTTTTGCTATTCCACCTCCTCCCCATACATCCCTTAATAACTCTCAAGAAGAAAGAAAAGAGAGATGTCCAGATGTCCCATTATCAGTGCCAGCCCAGGGGATGAGATGATGACCAGGAAGACAATGCCACCATCTCTCACCACTCAGACACATAATATAATAACTTACCCACATAACTAATCATGACATCCATTAGTCTCCTGGTGAGTCTCTCTATAGCCGGTCAAACCTCCTGCTGATGGAACTCACAGGCACTTGGAACATGGTGGGTTCATTCCGGTGCTGAAAGCAATCCTCCACATCCAGCCCTTCTGAATTCACAGCTGCAGAGTTACTATATTCCTCCCATAGAGGACTTGACCTGAAACTGAGTAAGAGGATGTAAACTACTCTGGGGAGCAGCACAACACATATATTTGCTTTGTTCTTTAAATCTTTCCTAGACACCTGCTATTTGCTGTAGACAGGGCAAAGACACCAAATGTAGCTCCAGGCCTGGTATGCTAAAGTCATTCTTATGTTAAGACAACATTTATGAAACATGCACCAGGGACCTTAAGGAGGAAAAGGTCAAAGAAGTGATCTGCATTCCAGAAGCTAATACACACTTGCTTGGTGAATGTAATCTGTTGAAAGAAAAGAATAGAGAACAGCAACCAAGTAAGGAGGAAAGATAAATCAACATGTATGAAAGAGATCTTAGGAGGAACCAAGTATGATGATATCTTTCTAGGTAGATATATTACATCTAAAGATCAACACCAAAGATCAACAACTTCCTCCAGGAAATAATTTAAATAGCAGTTATCCAAAGATAGCTGCCCATAAAAGTAGTTTAAAATTAATAATATCCAGAATCACCTCATATTTCTTTAAAACGTTCAAGGAAGTTTCATGACTTGATAATTCCGGCCACCGTTTACAAGACTGACAGCTAGTATTTAATTTACCATACTTGGAATAATTGCCATGTGCATTATTAAAATTTGCATACATAAGCAATTATACTGACATGCCATGATGATGATTAATGAATTAGAGCAACTGATATACAGGGAGAGGATGAGAAAGCTTGGCTGTTCATCCTGAAGAAAAGAAATCTCAGGGGATTGTGTGAATGTGTATAGATACCTAAAAGGAGGGTGTAAGCCAGGCTCTTTTTAGTGATGCCCAGGAAAGTTTCTCTCACAAATAAGATCTATTTCCTAAAAATCTTATTGGCATTGACCTCTGTTAGACCTTCATGCCTTTCCTGGGGAGCTGTGCTAGGTCAATTGTTGGTCAGTATTACAGGACTTATGGGACCATTCCAGCTGCTGTAACTCCAGCACTGTGCTTCAGATCATTTATTCTGAAAGTCATTTTTTCCAGGATCATTTATTTTGGAAACTATTTTAGTCCCTACAGGCTGAGAAGGAAAAAAAAAATAATTTAGAGCTTCTCCAGGATGTGCACAGCTAAAGATCTTGCCCACTCTCCACATGACTCCTGAGACAGCATAAAACTAACCTAGGCTATCAAAATAGGGAAATGTAAGTGTGTTGTTAAAAGGATTTTGGTTATGGAAGCTAAAGAACAAAAGAAAGAGGCTGAAAAAAGATAGAAAATAATACAAAAAATATTATGTCAGTAAGAAGAAAAGGAGAAATTATTTGTCAATCACTCTTTCATACTAAAACACACTCACGCATTGTCTTTTAAAACTATTCATCCTTTATAAATAGCAAACCAAAGACACAGATTTTCAAGGCATGGAAAGCTACTTCATTTTTCTTTTCCTCACACACATGCTAAATTTAAAAAGAAAAGAAAATAGAACAAGAAAACATAACTAAGACAAAGAGATGTTCAAGGTCAACAGTCAAAGTATGAAAAGGCTTCTTTCTCAACCATGCTCTTTTTATTTTAGCCAGAGACTCCTTTATCTTTCAATATCTCTACCTTGGGGTTTCATGCATAGTTTTTAAATAACCCCACTAAGCAGCTTAATAAAAATAATCAGCCTATCCTTTATAAAATACTTTTTTTTTTTGTGAAATAACTCTGTTACACAAATGCAGGAGTACCCAATCTCCATCCCTTGTGATGCTCTCTGAAGATACCACAGAAAGACTTCAGAAAGTGTTTCCATCAGGGTTCAACTTAAACTGAAAGACTACCAGCTATACTACAGACACTGTCTTCAAAACAGTTAGTTCTGTAAAATACATTTGCCAGAGAGAAACAGCTTTCTCCTTACCAGACAGTTTAGCTATTTCCTTCTTTCTTTTTATTTTGAAAAGGCAAAATATTAGACAGCTCTGGCCATATGTTTTGTCTAGCTATTCATCTTTCTCCCTTGGGTTACTCTGAATGTCTTAAGTGCAACTGAAATCCAAATTTGGCTCACTAAACTCATTTCACAGATGAACTAGAAAAATTTCATTTGTAAAAGTAACTTGGATATAGCCATAAAGCCTTTTTGTCATTTATCAAGACTTTTTTTTCCTAATACATACATATAACAAACAGTTCCTGTCTGAAGATGGTTACCTTTGTAGCATCTGGTAGATAAACATTTCTGCCATGACAAAATACAGATTTAAATGTTTGACAGATTTTAAAGGTCTGAAAGACCTTTTAGTGTGGCTGCAATGTTTCTTATTTTTAAATTTACCTAAGAAGCCTCTTAACGTATGAATAACTTCACGGAGTAATACTCATATCCTTGTGTCACTTACCAATGACTGCACCACACTCAGTGAAATAAAGCAACCATTCCATTAATAAAAGCAATGCAGGGGTACAGAGTAGAAATTGATTATTTTTCTTTTCCATTTTTTCCCCTTTTTTTCTTTCTTTTTTTCCCCACCATTAGGTTATGCTTTGACTATGTTATGAAAATCTTTCAGCACAAAATGCAAAGTAACATTTTCTTTATAGAGAGAAAGCAAAAAAAATGACAGCAGGAAAAGAATGAACAAAAAATTATTTCATTTGTGATTATTAAGCTCTGTAGGGAATTTTTGTATCATCCCCGTTTCTTGCCTTTCATTTCTCAACAAGACAAATAAAGTTGCCCTTGTTACTGCTCAGCAGAAGCCACTACCCACTAGATGGGGCCCCAAGGCAAGAAGTTCTCAGCTCACAATGCCAGGTTCACTCTGAGAAGCTGCATTTCCAGAGGAGAATTGTTATAAGGGAAAAAAGTGGTCAGAAATATCAGAACTCCGAGAGTGTTTAAGAGTTCGAGCTGAATTTGTAATTTAGTTCAGAAGGGTACTTAAATTCTACTAGCACCTACACCAAAAGGAAAGCACAGACCCTCAACCTCACAAATTCTTGGCTACCTAATCCTTAAACCCAACATCCTTAAAAGAAAAAAATTCCCTGCATTTCACCAATAGAATTCAGAAGATTCTGAATCACGTTCATAGGAATTGATTCTGAATCAATTCACATAACTGGATCTGCCTACATAGAACTACAGCTACACCTACTCACAGTGGAGGACAAGCACAAAATCATGTGTAACAAGTAGCACCATGTGCTTCTTCCCTGTTGGTCCAGACAACAGCAATGCCACCATCCCTTAGGAAAATATGTTTCCAACAAGCTACAGTCCTCAGAGACATTTCAGCTCTATCTTGGACTGCTGGGAACTCAGCCTCTCACAGAAACACATCAGCTTCCCTGCCCAGATTCTGCTTCATAGATACATGTCTACAGAAAAAGCTGATCTTCGCATATTTAGTAAGAGAGGGGGTCAAGAAACAAGTCTCTGCCCTTCACAACCAGAGATATAACCACTGATATTATTGTGATTTTTATTCACTTGATGCACAACTGTTTCTCATTTAATCCATTCAGAGTTGATTCTCAGCTGATGATTTAGCCCCTTGCATGCAGTTGTCCAATAATGTGAGTGCAGACTGCTATTATATAGCTTATCCCCACCTATATTTGCACCTGAACTCATTACCATGGATTCTCTTCACTGTCAGCCAAGAGAGCCTCTCCACAAATGCAATTCATCCTATTCCAAAGTAAAATTTGTCCTCCTAGGGTAAGTAGTTCAGACATAGATGCCAAAGTGACAGAGGTCTTAGAGGTGTGCAAAAACAGCCCTGCATCTGCTCCTCAGAGGAGACATTGTTCTTAGCTGTGTTTAACAGCACATGCAGTAGCCTTCTGAGTGAGAGCATGAGCTTTCCTCTCTGATTCATCGGATTTGTAAAGTAACTTTGTTTTTGCATATCATCTCTGCACAGCAGCAAGTGCTGTGATGGGCACCAGCCTGGTGAAGAAAACCTAGACTTGTTCATGCCAAAATGGCTAACAGCCAAGCCGAGGCTGGCTGAGTTGTTATCCTGTTTATGTCTGCCTGGATCAGACCTTGGAGTGTCAGCCTTTGCTAAAGGCAACTTCTGAAGGCAGAATGCACTGGCTACTCACCAACCTAACTGGAGATTCCCAGGCACCTAATTCAGTCATCAATACTGTAACAGTATTTCAATTCCCCTCTTTTGGACTATGAGACATGACACTTTCCCAAACAATTCCTGAGTACAGGCAGGATTCAGCCTGAGCAAGGCATCATTGCCCATGGCAGTTTGGATGCAGTCCTCCTGTTCTGCTAGGTAAGATAGCTTTATAGTGCAGTATAAAGTAGTCCTAGGGATGCCAGTAGTTCTAGGGATCAACCCTAGAACAATCATTTTAATAGTATATATACATATGCATGTATGTATGTATGTATGTACATGTGTGTGCGTCTATCTATCTATCTATCTATCTATCTATCATCTATCTAATAGTACCAGAATCTTGTAGACTTAAAAATGGAGCAGTTGCTGATAATGAAATCTAACAAGCAGTATTGGAGTGAGGGCAGGGGAGAGAGAAGTACCACAGGAGCAGTATGGAGGTGAAGCAGCTTGTGCCCATTATGGCAGCATCACCAACCATCTTGGAAGCCTGTAATTGCAGCAGGGGAGAACAGCATACCATAAGAGAACTGACAAAATTCAAAGGAAGGAAAGGAATCATTAAAATGGGAATTCAGGGTTTAACTGGAGCAAAGAAACTAAAACAGACAAGACTTGTTTATGTTCACACAAGCTGGCACAGGAGAAGGAACTTGAGGTACAGATAACACTGAATATTTGCGGTGACTAAAATAGGAAAGTGCTTCTGAACAGGCAGGCGTGGAAGAGCCACTAGTTTGTGATGCCAGCTAAATCTTCTTCAGGAGCTGTGCAGAGTAGGTCCACACTGAAGAATGCCATCTCTCTGCTTTACAGTGCTCTCAAAACAGACTCTCCTCCCATCCAGCAATATAAGGAAGGGGGAAGGAGATCTATTACTTCATCCTCATGTATGTGGCAGCTTTTCTTTGCTGCCTCCTACGCTTCATCTGCCACTGCTTTAAATCTGCCCACTCTCCCCCTTTCACACGGTTCTTGTACAGCTCTGTGTCAGATATTCCTTCGTCACCTGCATGCCTCATTTTGGCAAGGTCACTTTCTCACATGCCATCATCAATTGTTCTTTCTCCTCACATCCATTTCATGAATAATTTAATCAATAAATCAATCAATCAAACATTTTCCATGTTTATGTTATCTCTTTGAGGGTTTTTCATTCTCCAAGTTACTTTTCTTCTGTGCTTTATTAGACTACAGCTTGCTGAGCTCTCTCCAAAGCTCAAAATGAGATTACATGTGAGAGGGTGAGCCCATAAGCTCTCAGACAGTGCTCTCTAGATAATTAGCACCATATATTGTTAAAAACATGGTAGCTTTGTTCAATTTATCCTGAAACTACTTGATAGTACTGTATGGCCAAAAGATACTTCAAGAAATTGCAAAATGCAGAGTAATGCGTTTCAGGCATTGAGATTTTTAGTAATAAGCTAATAAAAAAATAAGGATTTTGTGCAATTTTAGGTTGATTAATAAGAATATTACAATTTTAACAAATCTGTCATAGTATCCAGCCTGAATATTTCTAGCTGGAGAGTAAGTAAAACTTAATCTGATTTCTTTCTGCGCTTCCTAAACAAACAAAGAGGTCAGCCAATCATTAATAGTGCTATTTTACATAATGAAAGCCTTCTCATGTTCCCCACTCAGAGCTTCCTTTGCTAAATCAAACATAGCTAGTACTCTGAAACTTCCTTCATTTTCCAAAACTCATATTGCTGCCGTCTGAACTCCCTCTACTGACTCCACACTTCCAGTGAAGGACAATGCCTGAAAGTAAGTGCAATATTTCAGCCAGTCTCACCCATGCAATTAATCCTCATTTTACAAATAATGCTCCTGTTCAGACTTTTACCTAAACGGCAGACTTCTCTTTGGTACAGAACAGACTCACAAGGTAACCCAATATCCTTTGCTTTCCAATACTATCCTGAGGGACTTGATGGGATTCTTGTCACCTGGCCAGATGCTCCCTACCTCCATTTCACATTTAATTTCCCATCCACAAGAAGCATTTAATGTCATTGATTACTTTTGCTCAAGGTGTGAGGGGAATGCCTTGCTTGTTTACTCCACTTAGGAATAGCCCACATTTTTCTTGCTGTACTGCAGGCCCCTTGCCTTGAGCAATATCTGCATGACTCCATCCACAGAAGGAGATGCATACCGAGACACTTTGTGTGATAAAGCACTTCTGAAGAGCAAACTCCTCCTTGTTCTCATGAAGCTCGATTTTATTGCCAGCCATGGCATATGGGAGAAAAGACACACTCAGCCTCCATGTGGGTGACGCAGAAGGTAAAGTCTGTGAAGGAAGCAGGAGGAAACTCATACATTTGTTACTACAAGGCAGGAAGCAACATGACACAGGCCAAATGGCCAAACCAGGAATACACAGTGTCCAAGGCCTTGTCCAGAAAGAAGAGATGAAACAAGACTATATGGCATCAAAAAAATCACGAAAGAAAACAACCCCAGAACAAAAAAAAAGCAAACAAAATACGTGTAAAGTTTTTTTCAAGCATCACATTGCCTGAACAGTCTGGGAATAGGATGGAAAGAAAACCAGCCTTTCATTAAGTCCAGGAGATTAATAACTTCGAGTTTTCTTCCCTGAGACTAGCAAAACAGTCTTTCAGCAGAATAACACGTTCAGATCAACAGCCTGAGCTCACTCTGGGCACTTGAAAAGCTAAATGGGGCATATGGGTTACTTGCTGCCCACCTGGAACATCATGTACAACATAAAGCAGTCTCAAGTGTGTCTCCCTGAAAACTGCATAACTCAGTCATAGCCTGAGGTAGGAAAAGCAAGACCTGCATCTACCAAAATATTCACATAATTTGTTACAGTTTTGGACATACTACACTCCCTACTTAAGAGACTTCACATCCTCTTGTTGCTGCACCTTCCAGTTCTTCTGCATTTTACTATTTGCCATCTTTGTGCTACCTCCCTTTGACAGCACTGCAGTCAGCTTCTCCAACACTGTCCTGCAATTTCCCACACATTTTTAAAGCTTCTTTTCTTCTGAAAGAGAAAAAAGGTAAAGCTAAGGCATTTCATTCAGTTCTAACCTGTTAGAGCAAAGTCCTCAAGAAAACACACGGTTTTAATATATCTGCCAGTCATTAAATGAGATTTTCTCCCTGAGGTATTTCTTTTTCTGTGCTTGTCTGCAAACACAGCACCAATGTGGCACTGATAGATGCTTAGTTTCCACACAGAATAATCTCACTGAACCCCACAGGTGAAATTCAATCTAATTACTGTAAAAAAAGACCTGTTCTCGATTGTCTCACCTAGGTACAGCATTTCAGCAGTAAGACTATGCCATCACAAACTGTTAAGCTAAGCACAAGCATCTGCTGACACAGCAGCTATTCTACTTAAGGTTCAAGGATATTTTATGTGTATTTAGGAAGAAAGATAATGCATGTGCACAGTAGTATAAAATACTCTCTAACCATGGTTAAAGCTACTCAAATGCAGAAAAAACCTCTCAGCGTTACACAAAATAATGACTTTGATGGATTGGTTAAGGTTTTAAAGAGATAGTGTATTTTATGCAAGATGCAATGACCCCTCTGAACAGCAGAGGACATTTAGTTACTCCAGCTTGTCACTTGAATGGTATCCAGAGAGAAGAACAGTAGGACCAGTGAGGAAACTCAGCCTGGGGATAGACAGAGAGAAAGACTCTTTTGTGTGGCAGCAGAGGCAGAATCCCAAATGCTCATTTTCACACACGGACAAAGAAGGAAGGGCAACATTTATCTCTTCTGTTTTTTTCTAATTTCTTTCCAAGGTCCGCAGCACAAAATCCCTCCTAGGCAAGCTGTCAGCAAGGAGGAAGCATCCTGCGTGCAGGGGCCCAGCCTGGCAGATTAGCAGTATTGCTCACTGCAAACCTGACACAGCAAGAGAAGCTGCTGTGGAAGGATGCAGCAGAGGAGAGCCTGAGAGCTCAGACAGTAACAGATACTGTGCCACTCTAATCATTGCACCAAGTTTCCTGTGATGACCTCAATTTGCCACGCCGCTGATCCAATGTGGGATGCCAGAGGAACTCACGGCAGTCAATTACAGCTGAATTAGGAATTAAGAATTACAGCTGAAGGAAAACTAGCATAGCAAAGCTCAATACGAGCTTAATCCTGCACACAGCACTGTGTTGCTGCTGCATTTTGACTTCACTTGTTAAGCAAGACATACACTGCAGCAACTGGGCTTTTCTGCTGAGAGGAATGCAAACATCAGAGGGATGACAGGAGACACCATTGCCTGCAGTGATTGCAGCCCACAGCTGAGCAAGAATCAATCATAGCAGTTTTTATTCCTGATCCTGGGATTCTTGAGCCTTTTGCATTAAAACTCTGCTGCATAAACAACCAAGAGAGGGACCAGAGTCTGAATCTGTCAGCAGCAAACAGCAGTGTCCAGAACATTTTTATATCCCATCTCTCATGCCCTAAATCTCTCAGCATCATCTCACTGTCATAAAAAGAGAGGATGAGACTCTCATCAGTTTGAAGGGTCTGGGACAATGTGGTTTTAAACTTCTTAAAGTACAAAAGGCACTAGGAGATGTGTTAGTGACAATGCTATTAAGAAACTGTATAGCAGAACAACTGCCTCCGTTTTTAAAGAAACAGAGGCAGTATCACATTGAAAACAGTCTTTTTAGGCAGCAAATACAAGGTATGAATGTGCACGGTAAATTCCAGTGAACCAGAGTATTTCTGTTCGAAATAGAGACAAGATTTGTGACAAACCCAGTTTTGTGCTCAGTGCCCGCCCTGTAAATATAGCAACCATCATGATCTTCAAGGTCTTTTCCAGTCTAAATGATTCCATGAAAATAATTCATCAACATCAGACTTTTTTCCAGGTACACAAAACTTAGTAATCTCCACTGCATCACAGAATGAGTCCACATGCCCTGGGAAGCTAAATGCCTCCATGGGCACAACTGAAAATGTATAATACTGTTATACAGCTCCACATTTACACTATCTGCAAGTCCACCACATAGGCCTACCATACGAACAAGCTCTCCTTCAGACAGACCTCTCAGAACCTCCTTTTGGGGTCAGGAACTGTACAAAATGCAGGGAGAGAGATTAATCCTGTGTATCAGAGGCAACTGTCAGAGCTTTAATGCATATGAGGGAAGAACAGTTTCTTCCCTTTTCTCTGCCCAGGGAAATGTGAACTCTTATCATCATATCCTGTTGATGCAACCAGCAGTCAAGAAGTGTTTCTAAATGCCTTTCTCAGTCTTCTCTCAGCAAACTGCTGCATGTGGCATGAAACAAAGAAACATCTCATGGCTTGTATGAGGGAAATAACTCTACAGCCCATTTTGGAAAGTAGACGTTGGAGTTAGATATTAGTGATTCCTTCAGGATTGTTTAAAAATAATCTGGAGTACTGTCATATCCAAGCCTTTTGATGACTTAAATTATAAGGTTTTGTTCATACCATCTTTCCTAGGTAGCTCTGCCATAAAGCCTCTCTAAGTGAACTGCACCTTACCCTGGCAGAAAAATTGTCTCCTTAATTACAGTGTTACCTTTTCCCCTGGTCACAATCAATCACACAGAGAAAACTTCTGCCAGTCTAACTCACTCCATCTATACCAGGTCATTCCCACAATCAGCTGAGTTATGTGTGAAGGCTCTAATGCTTCACAGATGTCCATGTTACCTCTGCATAAACCATGAGTCTGGACAAGTTACCCAGCCATATGGACAGGAAGCATCAGAGTTCTCTTAGGAAGAGCACTACTGTCTGGTATGGGCTTAAATAAGGGTCATGAATTTGCCATGAAGAAATGTGGGAGAGGTGGAGGTGATGGGGAGGGATTGAGGATGTCAGGGGTTTCCCATGCAGCAGGGAGAACTGGCTGCTCTAGGAATGATTGTAAAAGCTGATCTGCTTCAGATATAGCCCAGAGAGTGAAAACAGTGTGGAGCCAGTAGGCCTGGCACCAGAGATGTCCTCCATCCTGTAAATAGGATGAAGAGCTGTAACAAGGGCCATGAGTCACTGTTTTCCTCTGCAGGTGAACAAGCCCACAGGCAATGCCTCTTCTACAATCTCCTCCCTCTCCCTGCCTGCTCCCCTCAGCCTCCCCTGCCCACTGCTGCTGCTGTGGTGGGGACAGCTGGGAGCAGCCCTCCAGGCAGTTCAATGAATCCATGAGGAAGCAGAGAGGGAAAGAGCAGACCACAGCTCCCAGCCCATCTCCCTGCTCATCACAGGCTGCTGGAGAGATCGAGCAGGGCTATCTGACAACCCACTTCTGCTCTGGATTTAAGCACTTTGGACAGACAGGAGGTAGAGACAGGACAGGTTTGATGCCCTCCTCCCACACAGTTTCTAACTGACTGAATGTTATTCCATCAGTGTTCTTAAATTTGTATTAACCTTGCAATGGATAATGCTTAATGCTGTTTTGCCCAGACATCCAAAATTACAAGCTCTTTCAAATCTTCAAAAGGTGAAAACAAAAGCATTTTCATCTTTTTTTAAGCATTTCAGGCTTTCCTCCATATTCTGATCTGAAATTACAAAATACAGCATGTTTTCTTGTTTCAAGGAGGTGCAATAGGTAACAGCAAGCCAAATATGTGACCCAGGGGAGGTGTTTGAACAGGAGCTGAGCACAGGTCTCATACAGACTATAAACCTTTCATCCCTCACTCTCAAGCCTCTACTTCGTTTATGCCAAGCAGAAATTAGTAGAGTAGCAGTTAGTAATGCTGGTGAAGGAAACTGCAGGCTGGCTTCTTTCAGAGCACAGTTCTTATATGTTCTTTATCTTCCCTCAATGCTTCTGCTCCAGTCATGTCTCATCTGCTGTGAGAGATCATTATCCCCCTGCCTGTCCTAGCACCTCTGCACTGCCACTATCACTTCATTATTTGGCATCCAACCCATCAGTTTGCATGTTTATGCAAATTTCATCTATCTTTTGCTTTGCTATGACCTGCTTCATTTAGATTTATATGCCACCTACTAGCAATAAGGCAATACCTCTGTTTCCTCCCATTTGAGAGACTCAGTGTTATGGTTAATGGCTTAAATTTTTTTTTTTAAATGACTTTGCCCATTATGACAAAATTGTATAAAGAAGCTGTGACCACCAAAGACCACTCTCTGCCTGAATATGCCTCCTGACTGGAACTGGACTGTGAGTTAAGAGACGTAACATGAACTTCAGATAAGGGTGGTACTGTTGTCCAATTATTTTGTATCTAAGGTGAAGAATATATCCCCAAGGAAAGGCAAACCCAGCAACTGTCCTGAAAATCAGCTCTGGCTGGGTTTGGGGTGGGGGAGGCCACAAACTCATTTTCTGGGGCCAGGTTTGCACACACTCCCTCTAGGCCAGCGTGGGAGGAGGAGAATTTCTGGGTGTGTGGTGTTACCCCTGGTCAGAGGGAACACCACCCTCCCTTACACAAACTGGGTCAGTCGTTGAACCCCCCCACCCTGGGAAGGCCACATCCATGGGACATTCACGTGAGAGGCAGCTGAAGAGGGATCATAAACCATCAAAGACCCCCAAAGCACCCCCAGACTGATTGCTGAGGCCTTGCACCAGAGCACTGCACGTGATGCATAGGGATGCAATAGATCCACAGTCTGTGGCAAGAGACAGAGGGTGTCAAACATCCCCCCAGGGGCAGTACCTGGTGTTCCCAACTAGCCTGAACGTGTATTCATCCACTGAACTCTGTGTTTTGTAGGACCCTCACCACCGAGAAGAGGATCAACAGGATGCTTTCAGAATCCACAGAATGGTGGTATTTTCTACTTAACCTGTCTCTCTGTTACTCTCTTTCTCTCTCCCCACCCCTTTCCTATTTCTCTCTCTCACTTTCTCTCTCTATTTGTCTCTTTCTCTTTCTCCCCCCCCTCACATTTACTGTTAAACAAAATACATACTACTGACTTTCAGCATATAGTCTCTTTGGCACCTTAATTTGGGCAGAAGCATCTCTATAACAATAGCTGGATCTTAACGTCCCATAGTTAGTCACTTCTGAAATATTTGATTTTTTAACTGAGAAACATTCATCAAAAGACTCAAAATACTATTTTTTATCCTGAGATATTTTTTACTCATCTTTCCCCTCTTTTTCCCAGTCCTGTTCCACTGACGCTTGCAACGGTCAGATAGACAACCTAACTTAAAATACTGCCACCAGTACTTCAAATTCTGCCTTATATAGATCTTTGAACTGTGTTAAAAAACAGTGTTCACAATCCCAGTGGTATCTTGCAGCTTTTTGGGCTAGATACCAAACCGTGCTATCATCATCATAATTCAACTAGTGATTGTAACCATGGGATATTTTATTTTAAATTATCGTGGAGTACACGCAGTCACTGTCACCTAGGAGATGCTGAATGAGTAGGAGTTCAGTCACAGATGATTTTGAAAAGTCATACTTTCCAGAGTGAATCAGATGATCCTTTCTTTTGCTGAAAGATGTCCATGTGACAAGTGAAAAATAAAACATTTGATATAATCTCTTCTGAAAATATAGTCGATCACAACTGTGATCACATCTGGCATTTTAAGGAGTAGTAAAAGTAGTTGTGTATAAGCAGAAAAGAGAAGAACAGTAAAAAAAGTAGAAGTAACACAGAGGCTAAGGAAATTACTAAAATCCTAGTTACTTAACAACAAAGAAGTAAAATTTATGTTTCCTATATATAATTATGTAGCTATTACAATGAGTGCTGTTCTCATAAAACCACCAGTGAATAAAAGAGAAAGAAAAGTGCAAAAAACAGAAAGAAAGTCATCTGCCTAGATACAAACTCTTGGAAGTGGGGGGAGGTATCCTTTAAAATAGGGGATATATTATAAGCCTAAAAAAGGTCAAATGAAAAGTGTCTTGCTTTTCTAAATAGAATAAAACGGTGGAAGAAAAAACAGAGCCTGTAAGCTTAGCTGTGTGCATCAACACAAACATCACCCTACAGACAAAGCTTTGTCTACTGTCCCTTAATTAAAGGAGCTATCCTAGACTTTTCTCAGATCAAAGAGAGAAACAAAAAGCAAACTATATGGGGAGAGAGAAAACAATAATGTCTCTGTTTCCTTCTTGAAGTTTACTAGGGCAGCCACCATTTTTACTGCAGAGTCACAGGCCTTTTCTATTTACAAATTCAAAGGCCAGTGCTAAACTTTAAGAGATGCTTTTGCCAGGTTCTGTTTCCAATTACCTGCACACTGTGTGGTTTCCCAAGTGGGGTTTCTGCTGAAACTGTAATCAGTCTAAAGTAAGTAATATCCACAAATGGCAGCTTGAATCAACAGGCCCCCAGCAGCCCCATCCTGCCTACAGGAAAACGCTGTCTTTACTATCACAAGAACCCAGCTAAACTTAGATACATTTGGCTTTAATTCAGACCTAGGCCAGCTACTCAGGACAAACTTGGCAAGCCGATATGGGGGTAAACTCTTAACAAGTATTCTTTCCATAGCACCTCTTTGTGAGTTTTCCCTCTTCTGAAACAGCTTGCAGTGGTGAATGCGAGAGGCTACACAGGATGCTTGAGTACCCAGGGGAAACAATTTTCCCCGTTTGCTAAACCCCAGTACCCGTAAAGGATTTCGAGCATAGAAACCTCTAAGTCTCCAGTTTTGAAAGAAAGAGGAAGCTATAGGCAGAAGGACTGCTGGAAGCAGCTCTTTCCGTAAGCAGGTTGTGCCCTTGAAACGGAGCAGAGCTCTCCTGCTAGCTAGTTTGGATGAAGACAGAGTTACCATACTGCCAAAAGGAATGGTGAGTGTTTCTCCATACTTTGTTTTGAAATTTTAAACCAGAGGTGCTGTGGCAATCACCAGCAGCTGGCAGAGGCAAGAATTGACTGTTCAGTGAACTACACCACCAATATTTGGTGTCTTTACACAGGGATGGCTAGTGCATTTTAGATATCCTTACAACCCTAGGTCCTTACAACTGCACAGGGAAAGACACTGGCAGAGGTGTCCCAGAAGCAGTTTTTCAGGAAGCAGAGATCAGCATTGTTCTCTTGATTTCATGTAACCAGACTTGCAGCCCTTGACAAGACCTATGAAATCTAATGGAAATGCAACCCTTCCCAGGGAACGTGTTTGGTTGGCTCTTTTCTCCCTTGTATTGGGGATTTAACTTTATTACATTTCATCCCCTTTTTTTTTTTTTGACAGAATTCTAAATTCTCTGAAGTTTACACAAAGAAACACTTCAACATTTTAATGAGATTTTACTCTTTTGAGATTTCATTTGGAAGAGAAAAAAAGGGAGATCCTACCCGTTTTAATTCATGCAAAGGACTCTAATGACCTGTTCAGTACTTTTGATGTAACTTCTGAGTTAAAATAAAAACATAAAAACATAATCACACCAAAAATCTTTAAAATTTGAAGCCAAAAAGTTAAAAATTGAAGATTTGTAACCTTAATTATGTGCAGATGGCACATCATTTGAGATGATTTATCTCAGAAGAGACTGTGAGGAAGAGCACCACTCTTTCATCACACTTGTCTGAAGACGACGTGTCCCTCCTGATGTAAAATACAGGGGCAAGACATGAAGGTGGAGGAATAGGCACAGCAGAGGTACTACCATTTCCAAACTGTCCGTGTATTTACTCACCTGGTTCCTCCACTGCAGATATCTCTGCATCTACAGAAAGGCAGGCATCCCACTGCCTTTTCAGAGCCTGGAAATGATCCTGCAAAAGGTCACAAACGGGGACAAAAGTAGGAACAGTTTCACTCCTTTTTTATTCTGGTCAGATCCACTGGAAGAAAATATTCTGTTCACATGGAGCAAATACAGTAAAAAGTTGTAACAGTAAAATGCATCCCACTGTATTAGCCAATATTCAAAAAGTTCTTTACTGAAAAAAAGAACTTATTTTTAATACCTAATAGGTTGAATCACTCTTCTCTCCTTCCCTACCCTCACTTTTCTCTTTGGAGAAAACTGAAGCTTTAACAGCTTTTCCCCAGTAATAAATAAAATTTTATGGCAGAACCAGAAATAAAACTAGGTTTTCTTAACGTCTCTACTTCCTAATGCAAGAGCAGCAGGAACTAATCATAATTCTTCTGTTCGATCATTGCCCATAGAATTATCTTTTTCTTTTTTAGACTATGTGCAAGCATATGTAAGAGTCAAAAAAACATTAACAGGGAACTGTTTCCCAGGTAATCTGCACCTATGATTTCTTCTCGCCAGGAATGCTTCACCCAAGCCCCTTTTTGCTCCCATGTTCTCTCCCCACCTGCTGCCATCTGCCATGGCACAGCACTGCACAGAGTCCCCACGGAGCACTGTGGAAGACAAACTGCTGCAGTCACTCAACTGGCTCCTTTGTCTTTTTTAGTGCCCCCAGAGAGTTCAAAATAAAATCAACCTATCGCCTGAATCCCTTCACACTCAAACTGCACATGAGGAAGCCCTGGGTCTCATGGTCTATGCTCCAGCTGTTTCAAATACAGTAGCAACATCAAGGGTAGCCAGTGCAAATACTGATTTTTTCACTGCCCCTTCAAAAATAACTTTTACAAGTTCTTTTTTACCACATGTAAGCTGAGCTTTTTTTCTTGGCTCTTGGGAATGAAGACCAATCATGTAATTCGAGTAAGAGGAAGCCTGGAAGTGTGCTCTCCCTGGAGACCCACAAAGGAGAAACAATTGAGCCGCTGTGCCTCTCTTGTTTTTGGGAGAGGGAATATACAGCTTTGCTCCTTTCTGCAGGCACTGAGCCAGGCAGTCTGCTCAGGAAAGCAGTCGGAGCCAGGACAAATTCTGTTCCCCATGGCCTTCCCAGGGTTGCTCACAAGGGAGTATGATGTGAGCAGAGACTTCTCCTTCCTTCTTGCCTGGAGGCACAATGGCCCTTGCTAGACTGGGATAAAAACGTGTTACAGGCATATGTAGTGATAGGTATTCTGACATACACCTGCACACCAACAACCTGCTCGGAAAGTCTGATGTAGCAATGACAGCAGCTTTGATGAGTTAAATGACAGGCTGGGTTCCCTCCCATCAGTGTGTCATCCAGCTGAGCAAGTGACAGCGTGGGCTTTTTATGGACCAGGCTTGTCAAACAAACATTACACATGCACTACCATCATACCTTTACATTCCAACTCTGTCAAAGGCAAACCAGACTTGGACACAGACAGAATCTACATTTAAGTCACACTGGATTAATTGAAGAAGCACTTAAGAAGGAGACATGAAGGATGCTGATGATGAATTAAGGGGTTCCCTTCAATTTTCTTTCAGGAAGCATTTTGAAATACTTCATTTGCTTTAGGATAGGGTGATAGAGTACTGCACCTCCAAGGTACGTTACTGAATCACATAGTCAGGATTAATATTTGCTTTCAGTAGATACACAGGAGCATAGAACTACAGCAAAAAATGCAAAGGAAAGATGTTCATCTCTTAATTAGCCCATGGAAATTCCTGCACTGTGCTGCTACCAACCCAGGAACTTTCTCATGGACCTGCATGATTTCGCATTTTCCTAATAGTTCAAAACATATTTTTAGGAAGACTCTGCCTGTTTATGACTTTATTATGATCTAAAAAGAGGCTGGCAATGATGGAAGAAATTTATTTTCCTTATCCGCATTCCCTAAAGTTATTATTAATCTCAGCTTTTATTTCTCCAGATCTAATAAAGATTCCATGTTTTTCTTTAATTAGAAAAATATGGGAGAGACAAATGATCCATCATTGCAGATGACAGATCCATTTACCTGTGCAGAATGGGTAAAAATTCCTACATATTTTTCTACTGTCAAACTCTGAAATTATTTTTCACATGTGCAAAGAACTGTAAAGCAGCAGTTCAGGGAACAGAATGGGAGACATGGAGATCGGGATCATGATGATACAAGAAAAAAGGATCACCTTCATCTCTAAGGCACCAACAAGTTGTCAATAAATTAGTCCCTGATCACTGAGATAATGGTTTCTAAACGGTGTGGGAATTACTTTATTCTGAAGCAGTTTGTGTTCTTTATTCCTCAAAAATCTCCTAACCTGATCGATACTTTAATCCTGCAGTTGCTTTTTCCTGTAGCTGCAGTTCTGTGGTGACTAAAAGCTCAGATAAGCTTAACAAAAGGTGCAGAACTCTTGCCTTAAGTCTGCATTATGACCAATTCAATTGCTTACAACTTTCTCTATTTCCTTAGGAAGTGAACAGCTCATGGTTCCATTCTGCCAAAAAGCAGACATGCTTTGTCTTTCATGCTTCATCTAGAAATTTAGGGCTGTATTAAGGGCAAAAGCAGTCTACAGAAGGAAAGTTTGCCTCCTGAGGAAAGGAGTTTCAATGATTTCCAATAGGTAATTTTTCCAAATTCACAGACTCCCTGTGTTAGCTATTGAAATCTTTGAGTAGAGCGACAAATACATACCACCTCCAAAGGAAAAAATAATATGATGAGAGAGTTAAAAAAAGACTGCATAAGAAAAAAAGACAAAGGAAAAAAACAGGGAAAAATGAAAAATAGAAAGAAAAAATAAAAAGAAAGGAAAGAAAAAAGGAGAAAAAGTCATCACCTTCAAGACTGTCCATGAATAGGCTGCTCAGCAGGGAATTTGAGAACTGGTGCTGCCAGCACAGGGAGAGAGCACAGCACTGAAGGGCATGGCACAAGACCACCAGGCGTGTATTGTTTCCTCTCTCCTTCCCAAGGACTCTGCACCAGGACAGCTGTCATTCAGAGGATGCTCATTCAGTTCCTTCTCGTCCCTGCTCACGGCCACAGTGCCCTACCAGGCACAGTCACTGCTGTCAGGCACAGTCGTGCTCCCCTCCCTCTGCCCAGGCTTGCTCACCAGCAGCTGCTCTGGTTGGGATTTATGAAACACAGATCCTCCTCACAATCATTTTAGGAAGCCTGCAGGTACTGCCACACTTATTGCTCCCCTGACCTACTTTTAGCCCCATGCTGTTATTTAGCCCAGGACTTCTTTCTGTGGACAGCTGCCTAGATAATGCAATCCTGAAACAGGAATGGAGTTTGTTTCCAGGCATGGTACCAGCACTAACAGCTACTTATTTGAGTTTCCTTTGTCCCCACCCATGATGGGTACATTGTCCATAAGCTGTAAACTCATGTTTAATGACACTGTTGCTTTGTTCACTTGATAATTACTCGGTATGACATGAGAATTCACAGCTGTACGTGACTTCCCTGTTTGCACAGTGTAGCAACTGAAGATTTGTCTTTCCACCAAGACTTTTCTGCCTTCAGGGGAATACAGGTCAACACCATCTGCCTACAGATGTTTTTGTATGAAAACTTACTTTGAGTTTTGAATATACGGACAAAAGTGATGCATTATACCTAGAAACAGAGAACAACAGGGGATTTTGTGTGCCCAAACTGAGAGGCCTTTGAAATCCAAATACTTTGTGCTACAATTGTTGGGTTTAGCATTTCAGAACTGGAAAATTAATCACAGCACAAATTATTTGACCCAGTCACATAATCTACCAGACTACACCTGAAGCTTGAGCCTGGGGCCTAGGTACCCTGAATAAGTGCAAAATGTTCAGTGAATCAAGCAGGAGTACGTACTTGAGATAAAACTTCATCGCCACTAAACTTCTCAATGTGTAGTTCACAACACAGAGAAATATTATACAGGTAAAGAATTTATATTCTAGTGAAGAAAAAAAACCCAAAACACATTCAAGTGACTGATTTCTTGAGTCTTATTCAAGCAGAGCTTTTCTTTTTGTTTTCCAGTGGAGGCCCCCAGTGATTTCTTAAAGTCTCAAAACTCTGGGGCTGAATGGAAAAAAAAGTTCTGGTAATCGAAGATGTTTGGTTGAGCTATTCCAGATTAACCCTGGTTTAATCAGCAGCAGAATTTGACCCTTCTTAAAAAATTTAAGAAAGCTTGCATGTTCCAACAGATAAGGAAATAGCAGAAATGACAGCAAGTCTAACCACACGTAGTCTGAGAATCTTGGAGTTTTCAAACAGGTCATATGACCTCATGTCAAGTGAAATATCTGATGAGAAAATAAGTAGGAGACAAAGTAGGGAATTTAAATTGTGTTTGATTCTGCTTTTACTTACGCTGCTGTAAATCTACTCCAGCCAAAAATCTGACATGTGTGACATAATACAGGAGAGTATCCTGGAAAAACCTACATGTAACTTTAATAAATCAATAATGCACTTTAACATACTGACAAGAATGACAAAAAAAAAAAAAAAGGAAAAAAGTTAACTGGAGTATATGTTAATCTGCACTTAGGAAAATGCATTCACTGCAGAATATTTCAAGTTCCAAATACCCAGGGCACTGTGAAACAAAAATATTCCATTTTTTTGCTTAGCCTTAGAAACATTTCCTAAATATTTACCTGTGTGATGATTTATATAATTTTGTCTTTGCTTTATAAGAAAAAATATAATATCATTTACTGATTGGATGGATAACAAAGAAAAAACAATTACCCAGAAATCCCTAAGGGGGAGGATAAGCTTTTTTTAAAGTATTTATTTCATTACAATGTAAGTTGGAGTACATAAAAAGCTTTACCTATATATGCTTCAAAAATGAAACTACTGATACATCAGTTACACATATAATTCACCTGAACTGTGAACAGTGTCTAAAGAATTTGCATTAGTTAATCTGTTTAAAGTGGCAGCATTGACATTGTTATTTCATGATTTCACAAATTTGTCCAGGGTTTATCCACTAAGACTTAAAAGCAAAGCAAGACACTCCTGTCAAAAGGTAGCTTATTAAACACTGTGATGGTTTGAGAAGAATTGCAGGTGCAAAATGGTAAGACTAACAATACAACTGATAAAAACTTAGCCTGTTTAAGAAATATTTGAAAAAAACCTGTCCCTATAGTCATCACTGTCTCAAGTACCAACTCTGGTTTCCCTCCCCTGCTATTTCTTTCAATCAGATATACAGTAGGTACTTTTGACTCCGAATGCATCTCTTCCCTTCTCTCCCTAGCTCTCATTTCTTTCCTTTGAGTAATTCATGAAAGTTAGTCTCCAAAATAGCCTGTTGTAGTTTAACCCCCAGCCGGTGACTCAGCCCAACTCACTCCCCCCAGTGATTTGGGGGAGACAATCAGAAGGGGGAAAGTGAGAAAACTCATGGGTTGAAAAAAAAAGGTAGTTTAGTAACCAAAGCAAAAGCTGCACCTGCAAGCAAAGCAGAACAAGGAATTTTTACACTGCTTCCCAGGGGCAGATAGGTGTTCAGCCATCCCCAGGAAAGCACTGCTCCAACACACACCACACAGAGATGACTCAGGAAGACAAACACCATCACTCCAAATGTCCACCCTTCCTTTTTCTTCTCTCAACTTTATATGCTGATCACGAAAACAAATGGTCTGCATTATCCCTGCGGTCAGTTGGGGTCAGCTGTCCCAGATGTGCCCCCTCCAAAGCCCTTGTGCACCACCAGCCTCCTCACTGGTGGGGGGGTGAGGAGCAGAAAAGGCTTTGGCTCTAAGTCCTGCTCAGAACAATGAAACCATCTCTATTATCAGCACTGTTTTCAGCACAAATCCAAAACACAGCCCCCCATACCAGCTACTGTGAAGAAAATTAACTCAACCCCACCCAAAATCAACACTCCTGCTGATTCCTAGTATCAGTGGGCTCGTTCCAGCAGGTCTTAGCATGCAGTAGGCCAAAACAAGTGAAAAGTGTGTGACTACATATTCTGAGCACACAATTTTACTAAGTTTGTGTGTCAATCTCTGATTTTAGTAGCAGTAATATAAAGTCAGAATAGTTCCAGTAACCTAGTAAATGCATGGAACTATTACAAACTTGCACTACATTATCTCAGAGTAGGAGTTGAGGCAGCAAACAGCTAAAAACATACTTTGCTACAATAGTACTTGGACTCATACTGGTAATAGCCAAACAGAGCTGTTCTGTTGAACTAGAACCAACCTGGTGTGCGAAATAACAGCAGAAAAAAGAGAAACTAATAAAATGGTTTTTACTACAACTGCTCAACACTACCACCATTTCCCCTTCTTGTCTTTTCTTAAGTTTCCCAGGAGCAATGCTACCGGGAAAAAAAAAAAAGCCCAAATATAGGATTCTGTCTAGATCTGGATTCATTCAAACTGAAAACTCTACGTATCAATTCAGACACAAAGCACCAGCACCACAGTTAAGCTTTATGATACTGAAGGTTAACACATCCAGTCAATGGATTACATGCTGTAAATCAGGAAAAGCAATAGCCACTCATGAATAGTGGTAATTGGGATACAGCACTCTGAGAGCCAAACAGCACAGGAGAGGTATGGCTTTCATGTGAATAATTTATTCTTTTATCACTTTAAATTTTACCAGGTATATATTTACAAAGAAACTTTTTGTGGACAGAATTTACATCAGCGACTGAACAATTTTAGCCATTATTAGGGTATGACTAACATCCTCCCCATGTTGTGTAACAGTGCCAGTTTTGATCAAACAGGGTTATTCTTTTGCCAATTATTTTTTTAACTTAGTTTCAAGTGTAAACAGAATTTGTACATGTGCTTTTGCTGCAATTGAGATTTCTGTTTTACGGAACCAGCTAATAGATAGAAACAGTAAAGTTTCATCTGTTATTAGCACTTCTTTATTGAAATTGGGATTTAGTTTTAGATTCAAAGAAGGCTTTAGGCATTTCATTGTCAGGTACTGCAATGCCTCTTTACTAAGGTGGCACCCCTGAGAAGAATCCAAATTACCTGTTTGGCCTCCCAGGGCTGTGCATGGAGCATCTCACCTCAGACTGGTAACCCAAAATACAGAGCCTGTCTGCAAGAGCCCTCCAAAGAAAACTCGCCCAATTGTAGCAACTTGTACTAAATAAATCTATGCTGAATTACCCATCCAGGGGGTGGGGCCTGGAATCTACTCAGAACTCAACATTTAGGAGTCTATGTGTGCTTTTGGAGGATTTGCATGAAGCTCACCCCTGAGAAAGAGCCGCAGGAGGTAGTCCCAATGTACATCTCCTGAACAGCCATTGAGATATGAGAACGCACACACACACTAAGTTCAAGGCCTCAGTTCAGTCCTAATTTAGTTTAAGGGAATTCAAGCCTGAATTCTCCAGCAGATGACCTTGAAAATAGTAGTCTAGGGAGGAAACATTATTTCCTGAAAAACTAGGACAACTATCTCCTGCGTGTCCCATTAAAATGGGAGGACTGTAAGATTCAGGGGGAAGAAAGACAGCAGGGCAGGCTATGTCTCTCTAGCTAGTGTCAGATCCCTCACTGAGGATGACTACCTTGATGATTTGTGAGACTTTTAGCCAATTAACATACAATGCAAAATGCACACATATTTAGAGATCAAGGACTGGCCCCAAGAGGTCCTTTAGTCCATTGACAGAGTACTGTCAATGGCGGGGTGGGAGATGTGGACTGAATGCTTGCAGGCTAAGAAAGCACACACAGATTCCATGTTCCCATGCAAATATAGTAGACTACAGGCTATTCTAGATAAAATTGCTGTTTAAAAAGCAAAGCATATATGCAAACACAGCTTGAGAGTGGCCTGGCCCTTTAGTTTGTACCTAAATTAAACCCTATTACTTATCAGTGGCTTCTGGATATGCCACTTGGTAGGTAGGTGTGGAACTGCTCTGAGGAGCTCCCATTGGGTGGAGGGGAACTGCTCAGCAGGTCCACACGTGAAACAGACATTTGTTGCTAGGTTTATGTACAACTGTAGGGTTCTGGAATGACGATTTCAGTCCCTGAATGCCTGATGACTATCTAAATACTGGTTTTAGTACCAAGTTTGGCTGGGGTGTTTTTTTTGTGAATATATAATTGGGGGAGAAAAAATTTTCAGCAAACCTGCCTCAGGTCTACCGGGGAAGAAACAGAGGCCACAGAGTAGGAAATCTGGCTAGAAACATGGCTCTGTTGTTAATCATCAGGCTGTGACCATGCAGAGTGTACAAAGGAAACAGGTTTGATAGACAGCTACTAATGAAGCCCAGACTCTGCTCCACTGACACTGTGCAAACAGTGAAAGCAGGTAAGCACTTGATTCAACCTTTTTTAAAAATAGGAGCTCGCAAAAATATAAACCACTGCAGTTTTGTTGAATGCTTATCACTAAAGAACTTACTTCCAAATGTATTTCTTCATCGCAATAATTATTGGAAGAAAGGATATAGTTCATTCTATCTCAAAAGTCTGTGGATTATTTTCAGATCTTAAATCACGGAAACTTCCCAAAACTCATTTAGAAGCATTTTCATGCATTTGCAGGAATGAAAGTGCTTAATTAGTGCTTAATTAATTAATGCTTAATTAATAGGAATGCAAAAGCTGACTTGATACCTACTTGTATCAAATGTAAGAACTGTAGTGTAAGAACTATACTACCTAAGTCTTTGAACTATGAAGTTGTGTTGTACTGCAAGATAAAACAGACGTTTCCTTGTGTGTGTGTTCCTGGTGACTCTACTATTTCAAAATCTGGCCTAGCACTTACGTCTCTAGTTTAAGTATGCACCTAAGTGCTGCACTACACAGCTTGAAATACCTTCTACAGTTAACATAAAAATTATGCTGAAAGCAAACATGTAATTTTTCTTTTCTGCTCAAGCTACGATGCTGTAATTTAATTCAGAGTCAACATTTCCAAGGATTCTCATCTGAGAATTAAATCAAATATTCTGTGAAGGATGTTAAATTCCACTGCACCAACCTGTACTGAGGCTAAGATAAATGTCACAATCTGCAGGCCTACAGCTCCTGCCTGGCTGATGCTTTAATTAGCTCACTAGGGAACAGGCTCACTTGGCTAAGAACTTCTAGGACCAGACCACTGGTTTCTATGGAATGGCGATCCAGATCAGCTGCATTAAAACCCCATGGAACAACAATGAGAAGAGAAAAAAACCCCAAAATAAAGTGAAGGAAAGAAGTATCTATGAAGCTTACTATTCTCTTTTGTAAAGATGGTGTCTCTTAGGACAGAGCCTGCTGCCTTCCTTTGGAACTAGCAATTATGTATAAGAATGCTAAAGTACTGCTTAACAAAGACATCTTAATAAAACATAAAAAGATCTGCTTTTTTTGATGCAAGGTCCCTATGTCTTTCTAAAATATGAATCTGTACTAGAGCTTTGAGTATAAACAATTCTCTTCCACAGTCCGTGGCAGTTCCATGCTGAATATACAGCAATGTACCAGCAAAAACACAGGTTCTTTTTTCAGAAAATGTTTCTCAGTGATTTGCCATAAAGCTAAAACATTTGCCTTGCCTATTGATTTTTTTAAAATCTAAAATGTATAAAATAAATGTATGTGCCCTTTTCAATATAGTCTGTGTAGACATTTTACATTTTTCCAGTTCTGAGTAACATGACAAGAAGTATGCTCCAACTTTCCACAGGCAGGAAGAAGTTTTGTATGGTTTTGCCTTATTTGGATGCTGCCCCACAAACAGCTCTCTTGGACCGTTTAGAATCACAATGACAGTGTATGCCATGAGCATGTACTGCAATTAACAAGGACTTATTGATTACAGCAATCATTAGTTCAAAATAAATAAAGCAGTCCGTCAATCAAAAGATAGGGAAGTAACATCATGCTAGTGCACAATATAATTGACATGTGTAGCACATTCCTATTTTCCATGTCCCCTTTTGATGGTCTTGAAATAAGTGGGAAAGGTCTTTTGCCACAGGGTTGCTTTGGGTTAACCTTCTTCGACCTGCAGTTTAAGAGCATATGAAATACAAAGTTTTTCCCCAACTCTAGTGGCATACATGGTCATGTCAATCAGTTGCAGTCTGAACATCTTCAGTTCATTTTTGTTATAATTTAAAATCTATGATCAAAAAAATAATACAATGTCTTTTCATACAGAAACCATTGCCTTTTTCAAATAAAGAACACATCAACATTTCATATCTACTATGAAATGCCATATTATAAAAACATAACTTGACTTTTTTTTTTTTCTTTTCCTTTGCATTCCAAGTAAAACATGTGGCAGACATTTGTGTTACTTAAAACATTAGGTTTGGTATCTGTTAAATCATCTGTGGTTGAAATTCCTGGGACCAATACAGTGCCACAGCCTCCTTAAACCATCTATTGCACCAGAAATGAAAGGTTGTGATAGAGATGTTCTTCCTATACTTTTTTAAACACAGGAAATAGCTGGTTTAACATAAAAACAAATGCAGCTAAACTGTGCTGCCAGCAGTGTTTATCCCTCAGTATCATCCCAGAGGGAAAAAATGACAAATAACAGAAAAGGCTCCAGCCCAGATTGCAACTACGTGTAAACACACAACCAACACTAAAGTCCCACCATGACACTGTTGTAGAGAATATTTTAGAAATCTAGGTGTAAAAATGTTTTTCTCAGATTGGGGATTGGCACAAATATAATCCAGAGATTATCGTTTCTAGCAGCTTTTACTTTTGTGTGCTTGGCTTTTCACACAAAGCGCAGCAAACATGAGAAGAGTTACAGTGGCTTACAACCAGCTCAACATCTTGAAAGCAAAGAGGACGACAGGGGAAGTCCCTTTTCTCAGCAGACATAAGAGAGAGGGTCCCCTCGGTAGATGGGAGTTTGTGCAACCCAGATCCCCTCTCAACAAGTCAGAGCCAGGCTGGCCACCTTACAGCGGGAGGGAGCCCTCCTGGTCCCCTGTTTTGTCCAGCCTCTCGGGCAGGGTAAGCACGAAGGGTAGGAGGACACCCTTGGTATCCAAGGGAGCTTTAAGAAGCTCCCCGTCAAAGGTGCCCTTGAGCCCACCATCTGCTTCCACCTCACCGTCCTGGGCTAGGCTGAAGCGAAGGGTGCCGGTCCGGTTGACGCAATAGATGGTGTTGCCCAAGGGGGCACAGCGGAAGGGCTGGATGGGGCCACCGCTGGGCCGCAGGCTGGCACACTGGCTCCAGCACTTGGCCACCGTGTTGTACCGGAAAACTTCAACACCACCACCGGTCCCGGCACCTGGGCCCTGCTCCCCACCACGGCCACTGCTCACATCAAAGCGGTAGATGAAGCTCTTGAAGGCCACCATGTCAGCAGAGCGCCGGCGGCTGCTGTTGTAAGGGCACTCCTGCCACTCATCACGCTTAGGGTCATACTTGAGCAGGCGGTAGAACAGGGAGCCTCCTGACACATAGATCTCTCCGTTGCAAGTGGTGGCCTCGTGAGCCACAGCGAAGGCACCCTTGGGCAGAGGTGCCACAGGGCTCCAGCGGTCAGCCCGCGGGTCGTACCTTTCCACGGTGAAGAGGCACTCACCCCCCACAGCATAGAGGTAACCATCCAGGGCCAGCAGTTTGAGCTGCGAGCGGGGCTGAGCCAGCGGCCGCACCTGGCTCCAGGTGTCCGTGAGAGGGTTGTAGCAGAAGACCTTGTCGGAAAGGCGGGCCCTGGGTTCGCTGCCCACCGGCCCCGTCACAATGCCCCCTGCTAGGAAGAGGTAGTTGTGGAGGACACACATGGCGCAGCCCTTAGCGTTGGCCTCCTCGGGCAGGCGCGTCAGCACCCTCCACTCGCCGCTGGCCTCCTGGTAGCAGTGAATGAGGGAGCCACTCTCCTCCAGCGATACCACGGAGGAGGGACTCTGTGGCCGACTGCTCTCGCGGCTCTGCGGCCGGCTGCCACCACCCGGCCGCTCGAAGGCGTCGCTGACCTCGGCCACCAGCAAGCAGGGCCGGCCGGCATCCATGCGCCGCTGCAGGATGAGGTCCCGCTCAGTGCCACTGAGGCGGCCGTAAACGCTGGGCTCCCGCAGCACCTCCAGGTAATGGTCGCTCATGAAGCGGTAGGCAGCCTCCCGCAGCTCCGCCAGCCGCTGCTTCTTGGCCAGGCAGAGGAGCTGGTAGCAGTTGCCGAGGCAGAGCTGGGCGCGCATGGCCTCGGCGGCACAGTGCAGGGCACAGGGCATCTGGAGGACGCGGGCGCCGCTCACCACCTCCGCCAGGTTGTCGTGCCGCACCTCGCCCATGCGGGCCGTGTACACGTAGTCGATGAGCAGCCGCAGCGCCCCGTAGCTCACGCCCTTCACCCGCAGGACGTCCCGTGAGGCGCGGGCACGGAAATAGTCACTCTTGGCCGCCAGCACGGACTTGTGCGCCCGAATGCGGCGGCCCGACACCTCGATCACCAGGTCGGGCTCCTCCGGCGGCCGGTCCCGCGGCCCCACCACCTCCTCATCCTCCTCCTCCGGCTGGCAGGCGGCGTTGTTGATCTCCCACTGGCTCTGCACCACCCGGCCGCCGGCCGCGGGCGGCTGCGGCTCGGCAGCGGCGGCGCTGAAGCAGAGGGAGGAGCTGAAGCCGCAGGGGGCGGCCGGCGTGGGCGGCGGCGGCGGCGGGGGAGCGCCGTTCGCGGCCCCGCTCTCCTCCTCCTCTGGGGCCGCGCCGCTGCCCTCCATGGAGCCGCGCTACCTGCGCCGCGCCTGGTCCGTGCGGAGCGCTGCCGGCCGCCGCGGCGCGGCCATCACCTGCGGGACAGACCAACAGCGCTCAGCATCCGCGCCTTCCTCCGCTCCCCCGCGACTGCCTTCCCCCCGCTTCTCAGCATTAGTATTCGGGGCCGCCGCTCCCGCAGGCGGGGCCGTCTCTGGTTTCCGGGGCTAAACCTCCGCTTCTCCTTTCCCTGGGGGACCCACCCTGCGGCTCGGCCGCCTCCCGCTGCCCGCGGCTAACTGCGCTAGCTCGGCCCCCGAGAACCTGAGCCCTTCTGGTGGGACCGGGGATCACCCCTGCTGAGCCCCTCAACAGCCTGAAAACCAGTTCTGGTTTTCCCGTTGCTCTGCAAAAAATTTTAAGGAGTTTGCAGGCACTCATTCCTTTTCATGACAACTGTGTGATGCTGCACTGGGTGATGAGCAAAAATTAACGGCAGATACTTAGGAGTACTATCAAAATGTATTCACCTTGTGAAACTATTTCAGTGGAAGGCTGAGGCTGCAGTCTATTCTGAAAGGCGATACCCCACTAGCCAAGTCTGCCTTCGCATGACCTTCGGGAAGTTTTCTTCGTATCAGTAGTCATCATATGCATTCCCCCTGTTTAAAAGAAAGTGAGAAAAAGATGATTATTTTTTAAATCGATATGTTCTCTGTTTAGTCAGAAGTTTAGGAGTATTAAAGATATGTTTCTTTTAAGATTATGTCTAGAATATCTTGACACCCTAAGTATGCTAATAATCTGCTGTTTACAAAACTCATGGAAGTATTTTTTCTCTTCTTGGGACAAGAGCAATCTCATATTTGTGTAGCAGCATACGTGGCTGTAATGCATTACCAAGGTGTAAATCAGACTTCATAAAGATTGCTTCATGTCTTTATTCAAAGATTTATAGCTTCTGTTAATAAAAAGTAGAAGCAAGGGGGAAAAAATCACAATAGATAATTAGAACATGAAGTCTCTTGAGGGGAAAGGCAGGATACAGGGAGGGCATGGCTGTAAGTAGGTTAGTCCCTGTCAGCGCAATCACCACCCAGCTGTACCTTCATTTCACAAATATAGTTTTTAGAATTTAATGAAGTGCCATTTGTTTACCACATGTTTGTTTATGAATTTTCAAGACTAAGTTTTAATGAGTGACACATAAAAATTGCCCAAATGTACTTAATATAATTTAATAAGTATCTGCAGCCCTGATTCTATTTTTAAGGAGGTTATTAATTTCCATTAAAATCCCCTTTGTCAGTTTTTTCAGAGTCCTCAAGGAACACTCATTTCTATGTAAAATACACATTGTGTCTTCCTTTCAGCAGACATGATTCATCTACCCTGTTAAATTAGCATTAGGGAGATCTAACTTTTTAATATTTTTTTTTACTGAAGGCACAATAGCAAAGTGACATTGTCTGGAAACCCCTGACACAGACAGGAAATATAGAAGCCCACACCTGCAATGCAGACTTTAAAGTATCAGTCTTCCCTCATGGCTTTTTATTTTGTGCACTTGCCCAGTGAAGGGCTTTCTACTGCATTTGATCACATTCAGTTAGACTGAATCGATGCTGAGATTTGATTTCTGGGTATTGGAGACTTTCAGACCGTAACAACAGCATTTTAAAACTTACTGGAATGAGTAGATTTCACAAACTTAGTCTTCCTCCTCTGAGTGCTTAAAAATCTGGCACTTAGGAACTTTCTATGACTGCATGAACTTAGGATAGCTTTAGTGGCAGATTTCCTGCCGTCCAGACCCAAACTCTGTAGGTCAAGCTTTACTGAGTTTTTTGTGGTTTTAACTACACAAGGATAAATGCAGTGATTTGTGTGCACACTCAGCATGTCTATGGAAGATGTACTCATTCATTAATAACTTAAACTGGGCAGCATCCCTGTTGATGTGATTCTGTTTTTCATTGAGTCTGAACAGTACACAGAGCAACTACTGTAACTGACACTGGCAAAATCACAAAGGTCCAATGGAGGTAGCCATGAAAACATCTAGAATGCCAAGCTTCAATGTACAGTAGTTACATTAAGAAAATTTCTACAAGTATACCATTTGTGACATAAGTGAGTAATTGCAACATTTTGTGTCTGCTCTTCCTTGGACTGAGCTCCCCAATATTCAATACAGTTCTGGATAGCTTGGCCTCCTCAGTCATAAACATTCAGTGAGTGCTAATATACTCTCCCCCACTGTTCTCAATATTCTGGCCTTTCCTGACACACCTCACTTCTGACACTACTTCTAACTTCTACTTACGTACCCCCGCTACAAGAAGGAATGAGTAGCTTCAGATAGTTTTAACGTCTTAGTCTATGGCTTGATTTTGCAAGTGAAACTATAAAGGAAGGATGAAAAAGAATGCTACCAAAAATTAGAAGTATGGCTGATTAAACGTGACAACGCAAAAACAGTAACTCTAACACCAGTAATATCTCTCTGTGGAAAAATGTATTTCTTGCACTATGTCCCAAAGGAAAATTACCATTTAGACTATTCAAAGTAGTTAAAACAATAACCAGAAAAACTGATCTTTTCAACTTTCTCAGCTAATGAAAAAAGAAAAGAGTGAGATCCTCCTCAAGCACAGTATTCATACCTTTTCCCATATTCAAATATCTGCTTGGCTTAGAAGTTTGATTTGACGTATTTGAAATGTTATTGAGAAAGAAGCTTGTAACAAACACCTGTGTTAACATTCCCCTAAGGAATCACAAGGAGAAGGAAGGACTGATGGTATGGCTTGCTAATGGCAACCAGCAGAATTCTGAAGAAAATTATCCTCTGGTGCATCCAAAGCTAATTACCAAGAATATGTTGAATTTCATGCTGAGCATGAGAAGGACTTAAATCAAAGTATCACATGCAATTAAGGCAGTAAGGAACTTTATGAGGAAGCTGAAGACTTAAAAAAGCTGAAAGAGGGTTTGGAGGATTTTGTCAATGATCACTCCAGCAATCTCAGTACCTCTGTCTAGTTGAAAACAAAATACAAGAATCATACAAAAATGAAGCTGAAAAAACAATTCAGAGAAGTTGTGGAACCTTTTCATTATTGAGCAACATAACTGATCTGAGTTAAAAGGTCATGGATTTAGTATGAAACAGGAAGATGCTGAAAGAGCCTGATGGAAATACAGTACTGAACTCCTCCGTTCTTATCTACAGTGATCAAAGAGTTGTACTGCTGTTTTGGCAACACAGAATATTCAAGAAGTACAGAATTGCAGAAGATACTTGATAGCTGTGATGATTCAGAAGAATCTGACCACCCCATGATCTCATTTGGCTTAAAAAACCCTCGGTTTTAGCATTTTTTTAAAAAAATCACAAGCAGGATAGGTACTGGAAAAGGAAGCAAGCTATTGGGAGTACATGGTACCTATGGACTGAGGTCCCCTTTCATACTGGGGACTTTTAAGTCAGAAGCTGAATTACTTGGTCTGAAAATGTTTTCATTAACATGGGCTTGGTCTAGGGATGATGTAATATTAATGGACAGAGAAGCTGCCAACAAACATGAACTGTATTTACAGACTTGGCAATGACATACACTATCCTGAATGTGTGGCCCCAACCTCAAATGCTGTGAGACATTGCTCAAGTAACAGCACAGATAAGAAGGCACAGTTTTTCTGACAGAGCAACTGTAATGAAGAGTTGCAGGTAAAGTTTCCTGGCATTGCATTCGTTTGGTAGTCCTTCTGATAAAATCCAATTAAAGGCTTGTATTGAATTGTTCTCTCTTTGTTTTTTTTGTGCAGTGCCAATAGCCTTTGATCCAAACCACCTCCTCTAGCAAGACCCACCTTCTCCGGGGAATATGTGCATGTGGGAGGAATTGGGTTACTGCTCTCCAGTTCACAAATGGAAACAGCTCTGATTCAAGTCTTGTAAATAAAAGCAGTGCTTTCCCTATCCTAAGCAACTCTAATTTACATAAGCAGGCTATCCTCCCCAGGAGACTTACCAGTTCAGAAACTACAGAATGCCATTCTGCTCCACTTTAGTCCAGAAAAAAATGCTCTTGTAAAAGCTTGGACTGCCAAATTTTACTTCAGTAGAGAAGTCCCTTGGGATAGGGGTGTCATCTGATTGAGATGATTAAGGCGTCCAAAGAGGTTGGATCATCAAAAGAGAAAAAACATCCCTTATATTTATTTTAAAAACTAAACAATGACTTAAAAGTAGAACTGGCCAGGGTGAAATGTAGGCAGAGTCAAGTGCAGAGTGGTTTGCATACTTACAAAAAATGGTCTGTCACACTCCTGCTCATTGAGTAGATCTGTGAAATTTAGAGGGAAAAAGTGTTCTCTTTGTAGATGAGGAAAACATCTGGACCATAAAGATGCCATTTCTCTGAAAGGGCCTGCACTGCTTGGATCTTATTACAGATTTAAACTCTAAATCTTAACCACTTGATTACCCTCCTGTTTGTAAGAAAAAAGGACAATTGTCTTTCAATGTACTACCTCAATAAAAACAGCAGGAAGAATAATTCTCTCTCTCTCTTTTTTAAGTTAGATACAATATAACCCTAGTGTCTTGCCCTGACTGGCTATGTGGCTTTTATAGTATTGCCTTCACATTCAAGTGTGGATGCAAATTTTGACCTCTCAAGGTGCTGTAATTTTCTCATAACATGTAATAGAGGTATGAATGTTTTTATCTCATAACTACAACATTTTCATACAACCACAAAGAAAAATAAACATTTAAGAATTGCAGCTTATGACTACAGACCACACAAGAAACATGTGGACAGCAGTTCCTCATCAAAACTCAGAGGAAGAAAAGGCTGTGTGTGTCTGGGCAGGGAGGAAGAGAGAGAGGAAGTAAGTCATAATAAAAATATTATCAAAAGCCTGATTAAATCGATATTATAGCTAACAAATCCAAACTAAAAACATACAAGTTCTAAACAGTCATCATGACCAGAGAAAAGGTTTCCTAACAGTGAGACATATCCATAGAGACAAACATTCTCTAATAAGGAAACTATCTTTTTGAGTTCCTTCCAGTTTTCCTTCAGAAATAGTTAGGGAGGAGTAGTGTTTCTCAGGAGTTCTCACAGCAAAAAGGAAGTAACACTGCTACAAAAGAAAAATCTAGCAAAAATTAAGTGCAAGTTCTCTCCAATATCCCTTAAAGAAAGTCTAACAAAAAAAAAAAACAAAAACAACAACAAAAAAAACAGTCAGAAAGAAGTTTTGAGTTACTGTAATAATTTTGGGAAAAACTCCAGCACTGATGTGGTGTCTTTAGCACTAATGCACCACAGATCAGGAGGTAAGTGTAGCATGGCAACACCATGCTGAACGTAACAAAACTTTTTATTCAGAATTGCTGCTAATTCTAGACAGGGGCTCACAGCTACACTTCTGGATATGAGAGCATGTGGTCATGTCTGTGATAAACTGAAGTTTATCTAGTCTCAAGCCAGCTCCCAAGCAAAAAGGTGATACCTAGCACAGGCACCTTCTAACAGCTACACTTCATGGCCTTGGAGAAAAGCTGGCTTGTGCTAGTAGCAACTAGCTAGTTGCTAGAGAACTAGTACAGCAAGCCTTAGTCAGCCTGAGAAATGCAGAGCTGACACTTCTTCAGGGCTTGATATGTTTGCTCTGTGACTTGACGACTGTGCACAAGCAAAGGCACATGAACATTCCACACGCTGAAGGCTTTCTTAGGCTGGTGAAGAAACCCTAAGCAAACCAAGTGTAAGAGGAAACAAAGCCAACAGATTTGCACTACTGAGGGGGGGGAAAAAAGGACTGCTAGAGCATATTGTGGATAATTAACATTCACATTAATTGATGGGGAGAGTAAAGGATGAGCTCAAGGAAATCTATAGATGGTGACCAAATACACATAAAACCCAGAAAGTGCATTCAGCTTAGGAGGATCCTGAGTGAGAAAATTGTCAGGGTATTGATATTCAAAGACAAAGAAGCATCCCATGGAGAAATACACGTTTTTATCCTGCCACATACTTCTGTCAATACTGGATTATGGTTCATGTAGGAGGCAGGATGCTGGTCTAGGTGGACACTTCATCTGACATGGGAAGAACCTTATTCAGATGTGATGAAGGGGATCTTGAGTATGAGCCTTGCTGGAAGGCACTTGGGAAGCAAGGGTAAATGAAATTTGACTGGAGACCAGTTGATCTAGAAATCCTTTCTGACCTTAAATTCTGGAAGTTGCCATACACAGGAGCACTAAATTGAAGCAAAGCATCGGCTTGTGATGATTAAAAGCCTCATTTAAGCATTAGTGTGTAATATACTGTAATGTGGTAATGTTGACTGCAGAAATGCTCTTCAGTATTAAACTGTATTGTCAACAAATTGCAAACATATTCAAAGTCTCTATGAGCACTTTGGCAATGCTGGTACTAATAAAGAAGGAGGAGAATATCCACTGAAAAGCCAAGTCAAGCAAACCAGCAAATTAGTTTAGATAGATTTTTGAAAATCAAAGTAGAGACAGGCTTGGTTTTGCATTCCAGAAGAGCACTTGATCTCCATAAATGTACTGCACTCTTCCAACACACCTGCTCTGTATTCTATTTAATACAGAAGATGGGGCAACAAGTTTGGAGGAAATTGAATTCCTGCTTTAAGTTAAAACTGGATTTTGCTTTTTATATCATTATGGAAAGGACATACAGATTAAAGAGCCCAAAGCACCAGAAATCTGCCAAAATATGTCACCATTGTGCTTGCGAAAGACCAATGTAAAAGGCAACAACAGACTTCAAAGGGAAGCAAACAGTCCCATTTTTCTGAGACTTATGCCTAGGAAAAAAAAGTAGAAGAAAAACTTTCAGAGAAGGCAATAATGAAAACACTTTTTTTCCCAGACAAAATCTAGATCTGGTACTTAAGAGAAAAAAAAGCCTCACTTTTAGAAACTGAACAGTTTCATGGATTTATTGACAAATTAAGTAAGTGATGCTTAGGCAGAGGTCCTTTAGATATATGTGGAATGGCATCCTTCTCATTTTTGGAGCTCATATATGGTTGCTTTGCCAACGTACTTCTTCAGACTTCAGATTTACAGTCATTCTAGCTGCAACTAAAAATTACTCTATGGGTAGTTTGATTTCAAGAATAATTCCAGGTTCCTGCAGACATTGTCTCTACACAGATTTTGGACGGGATTCAGGTATGGAGAGACCCGCCACAGCGCTAAGCATGGCAAAGGCTGACTTTGAGGGCAGGTTTATCTGGCAGTTGGCAATGCAGCAAAGATGTAAGACCTACGACAGCCAGATCAGATAGCAGAGCAAAACCTCCAGCACGACAGCCCTAATCTGAAAGGACGAAAGGAATCAGCTTGCACAGACTTCTTTCTCTCTGCCATGGCAGAAATACTGCTGGCACAGTAGAAAATCAGACAAAGGTGGATACACATAGGGCCATATTCCCACACAGAACTGATCAGTGGGTGGGATGCACCTCCCAGTTCTCCTGCAGGGGCAGAGACTGATGCTGTGTGTCTGAGCTGTACAGCACTGCTGATCTACCTGTAACCACCTCCCCGAATGGAATGTGGAACAAACACACAGGTTCTGTACACAAATGCATGGGTGGGTACAATTAGATGCCAACTGACTTGGAACCTCAAAAATCAGTGCGTGAGAGCTACCAAGGGCTAGCCAGTAGAAATACATCAAAGACCATGGTGATGAAGTGCTTAGCTTGGGCAATCAGGGGACTTTAGTTCTTGCTTTGGGTGTCTTAGCCCAGAATCCTCTGCAAAATAAACCTAAATTACTTAAAAATATAGTAGTACTGACTCTTGCTGCTCCTTTGCCTTTCTGTACAATGATTAGAGTTCTGACCAAGCCCCACAGGAAACTTGTCACTGCCCCTTCCTTTGCCTGACAAGACTAAAACCCCAAGTGCCCAAACCATCAAGTCTATGAAAGAAGGGTTACTGTCCTTCAAACTAAAGCAGTATTACTTTTCACAGAAACAATAAAAAAAATTTTCTGAGGGTGAAGAAGAAGAATCCTGGGTTCTGTTCCCTGACAAAAGGGAAGTTTCTGTACTTCTTCCCATTGCCCTTAGTGGGTGAGGGCTCAGCTATATTGCCTGGAGATCTAAGCCATTCTGACTCGTGCTAGGATTGAAAAACACTTTTGCTGATCTCAAAGCAGAAATGCACAAAAGCAGAATGCAGTCATAAGTACTTTTGTGGCAAGCCTTTACTATCAGGGGTACCTGTAGGCTGTCAGCCCAGATTTCACCAGACAATGTTGATGCTTTTAGCAGCAATGATGCAACTGAGGGCTTAACAAAATATGGAAGTACTTTATGTAATCATTGGAACTGAACAGGGAAAGAAGAGAAAATTGAGTGTAATGCATGCTATTTGCATTAGTAGAAGCTAACACTTGCTGACTATTCAGAGACAGAAATAAAATAGGTTTCTATTAAAATACTTTTATTTTCATGGCCTGACACTTTCTGCCTTGGATGCATAGCATTTTTTATTATAATGTGAATTTCCTATGCTGATCCTGGGTGTTCAGGCAAAGGTTTTCTGGCTGCACTGACTTCTCTGACTAAGCTCAACCTTTACATCAAGAATTTAAGGAAAGCAATTCAGTATCTCCCACTATGTTTTTTTTCCATTGAAGAAGGCAGACAGGTGTCTAAACTTAAGGGATAGAAAAGACTTCCTGTTATCTAATCTTATTCCTTCAAGAACAGGCCAAAGAATTTTACTGCTGTACCAAGCCAATAACTTCTGGATAAATTAGGTCAAAACATTGCTCTGCTCAGATCATTCATCTCACATCTATTCAGTTTCTCTGTTTTGGCCAATGGCCTTGATGGAAAAGCAGGTGTCAAAGAGATCATCCTGAATACCCTGAAGAAATGTACATGCTGCTTTTCACTTTAGAATTCTCTTTCCCCAAAATGATCCATGCTCTTTTCCGAAGAGACATAGGCAACACAACCATGAAGGGTGATGACGATGATCACAGGAGTGTCCCATCTGCTTTTGGACTTTCTGACACAGAGTAGAAGTAAAGACTGTAGTATGTCTGACTAATCTCTGACTCAAACTTGTCATTTTCAAGTGCTGCAGAATAAAGGGTTGCTAATGCATGCAGTTAAATATGCATCATGTTCAACAGTCACAGTGCTATCCTTGTATTTATTTCGTTTGCAATCTGGACAGAGCTGTACAGTCAGGACCTGGAGTAAAAAGTAAGACTTTTACATCAGAATGCAAGGTAGACATTTGGTTTTATGGTTATGATTTGGGAGGTGTGAGAAGAAGCTCAGATTCAGGGATCCTGGTTTGTGGTTCTGACCTCAAAGCAGATACTGAGGCTTTTCAGCCACTGTCATGTGAAAAGCTACCGATTTTGGGGATACAATCCAAATATTTATTTCCTGTAAGACTGCAAAATGTCTTGGCAGAAATACTGTCCAGGTATTGGACTAAAAGATTCTTGCAACTCTGCTGCCTGTCTTAAAGGTCTTCTATCACTGAGAATAAGGGGTATGGACCTCATCCTGAACAACAAGAAGCAGCAGTGAATTTATCACATCAATGCACAGGAACAGCCTTTGCCCTCATTTTCCTATATCAAAATGCAGAATTTCTTGAGACACATGGCACTGACTGACTCCAAGGCTCACACTACAATACACTCAAATGACATTTACTGTTTCTGCATCTACTGTGGAAACCAAACTTCAAAACTCTATTATCAATTTTTATTGAAGAAGTATGTTTGTGTACTGCTCACTTCCACGACTTTGAAGAAAATGAGGCTTGTGCCAGTAGCCTGCAACTAGAAACTGCCACCTAAGTTTCACAGAGAATTTTGATAAAGTCAGAGTCTGACATCACTTTAAATCCCAACCCCACTGCAGTAGAGCATCTGGATTTCTTACACTGTTGTACTGGGTTTACATGGCAAGGTTTTGGCAGAGGGAGGGCTGCAGGGGTGGCTTCTGTGAGAAGCTGCCAGAAGCTTCCCCACGTCTGACAGAGTCAGTGCCAGCCGGCTCTGGGACAGACCCTCCAGTGGCCAAGGCCGAGCCCATCAGCGATGGTGATAGTGCCTCTGGGATGATAGCATTAAGAAGAGGAAAAAGTTACTGCACAGGAACAAATTGCAGCCAGAGAAGACAGGAGTGAGAATATGTGAAAGAAACAACTCCACAGGCATCAAGGTCAGTGCAGGAGAGGGAGGAGGTGCACCATGCGCTGGAGCAGACTCCCCTGCAGGCCGTGGTGCAGCCCATGGTGAGGCAGCTGTGCCCCTGCAGCCCATGGAGGTTAGTGATGGAGTGGAGATCCACCTGCAGCCTGTGGAGGATCCCATGCTGGAACAGGTGGACACTGTGGATGCCATGAACCTGTGGGAAGCCCGCACTGGAGCGGATTTGCTGGCAGAACTTGTGACCCCACAAGGGACCCACACTGGAGCTGTCTGTTCCTGAAGGACTGTACCCAGTGGGAGAGACTCATGCTGAAGCAGTTTGTGAAGAACAGCAGCCCATGGGAAGGACTTATGCTGGAGAATTTTGTGGAGAACCTTCTCCCATGGGATAGACCCCTTGCTGGAGCAGGGGAAGATTGTGAGGAAGGAGCAGCAACAGAGACAACATGTGATGAACTGACCACACTATGCCCATTCCCTGTCCCCCTGTACCACTGGGGGACGGGAAAGGTAAAGAATTCAGGTGTAAAGTTAAGCCTCAGAAAAAGAAAAGTATGGCGGGAAAATGTCTTTAAGATTTGGATTTATTTCTCATTATCCTACTCTGATTTCCCTAAGTCGACTCTGTTTTGCTCGTAACAATAACTAACTGGTGAGTGATAGCTCACTGTCCTTATCTTCACCCACAAGGCTTACATTTTATTCTCTCCCCCTTGTCCAGCTGAGTAGAGGAGTGGGGATGTGGCATCCAGCCAGGGTTAATCCACCACAACTGTACAGACAAATGTCTACGGTAGCTTTTTTTTGAACTAAAGCAATGCAGAGAGTTGCAGTAAAAGGAGATGAAAGAAAGCTACAGGATAAGAGAAAAACTCTCCCATGGACAGATTTGCCTTTGACTGACGGAATCAGATCATTTGTTGTTCACATGCCACTCCCACAACAAAGGGTTGGCTTTTAGTTCTTACTAACACCTAAAATACAGGTTACAGAAATAATAGTTCATCTCCAGAGCTTAGGGCCTGTTTTTTCAATCTACTTACAAGAGTGGGGGAATGAGTAAAAAGCAGAACTGCTTCCAAGAAAACAAAAAAAACATTGTATAACTCTGACAGTTTGATAGTTTGAAATTATTCAGAAGTCCAGGAGCCTTCCAGCAGTTAGAGATCCAAAGCTGAGATGCAAAACTTACCTAGCTCCTTAAGTACTCCTGGAGGAATCAGTGTCCAGAAAAACAACAAACAGCTTGTGCTAATCTATGAATGTGTAAATGTAAAATAACTTCAATTAATGCAAATCATGTTGTGACAGACAACATAACAGCATGGAAGCTGCCTGACCAACTTATGTTGATTTGTATAGAAAGACTGTGGTTTCTGGCATGTTTCCAAGTGAGTTAAAAAAGGCTGTCAACCTGTCTGTTTCAGCCAGAGGCACAGCAATGGCAGCTTGTGAAACATCACACCTGAAAAGCCTTTATGTGACACATCTTCCTTCTCCCTCTGACACACGGTGCAAAATCTGTAGAACCTCTGGATTTTTTTCTCCAGGTTGTTTTGCATTAAATAAACTGACTTAACCAATCATGAACTCCTGCCATCCTCGCTGATGAGGTAGAAGAAAGAAACTGGGAAGTACCAAATGTGTAGTGCAGAACAAAACACCCAGCCAACTCTTTTTTGCAATAACACTCAATCCCCCATATACAATACTGACCCAGTCTCGTAATCCTTCCGAAGCCAAAACTGCCAGTTAGCATCCAAGGAGCATTTTAGGATGAAGAAAAGGGTGCACCATTGCCAACCAACTGGACCTGATCCTGCAGAGAGTTACACACAGATTTAAACACTCCGTTCACAGGACTAGCCCCACTCGTAATGCCAACATCTGCAGTGTAAACTGAGTGCTTGCTTAATTAACTGCAGGAGGAAGGCAAAAATCTCTATCTATTCACTGTGTTGTCACATGGTGAAGAGTTCTGGCACAGGGAATTGGGCAGGAATATATGGCCCAGGCTAGGGAAAGAGCAGGGTCCCTTCCTGCTCAATGACAGCTCAGTCACACATCAGGTTAAACTGGTTGTCAAATCCTGAACTGCTATAAAGTAATTCTTCTTCACTGAAAGGAACTAATCATGCCTGCTCACTGACAAAACAACACTGAGACCAAACATGAAGCAGAAACAATAGATGATGACAATTTCACTGGAAAATAAAACACCAGACATAAAAATGTCATGCCCTGAGAAGGCTAATGAGATAAAATACAATGAAAACTAGCTCATTTTTTTAAATGGGTATTTTCAAGGATGTGAAGTGGTATAAAATTACTTCTCTGCTTCTGTTCAGAGGAAAGAAACAGGTTCCCAACTGCAATGCTGTAGAATGTCAGTACGGATAGCGAAAAATCCCTACAAAATCCACAAAGGATCTCACCAAGAAAAAAAAGTATTAAAAAAAAGTACTTTAAAAGAAATTGCAGGATTCCCTTTCATGTTTTATTATACCCTTCTTTAGCAGTCAGCTGCCCCTAATATCCTCTTGCAACAGGATGCTGAAACCCCTGGTAAGTAGGATCTGGATGCAGTCATCTAACCACATCATCATCTCTACAGTAACCTAGGCCAGCGCTAAATACTATAATCCTCTTTTACTGTAGTAAAGCCAGTTAATGGCTTTCATTGAATGTTCCTGCCAAATAATAGTGCTCTAATATTTATTGACATTTCAAGTCTGTCCATCTCTTTGGATTATTTGTTATATTGAAAAGTGATGTAAGCACAGCATTCGTAGAAGAAAGGAAGCTATTACAGATTTCACTCTTTTGATATTATCAAGGTGCAGTCCTGCAAACTCCAGCTTCTAAGTGGCACCACTGACTTCAGTGGCACCACTGCCAGGAGTCCTGCAGAGCAGAGAGGAGCTGGAGCAGACAAGGGACCAGTCCTCGGCTCTTGGCAGGTTCTCATCAGACACTGCCATTAGCAGTGGATGACCAGAGGATCCCACTGGCATGCACTGGATGTCCTAATTAAAGAGTGAATAAATGTTATGTGATGGGCCCTGGGAAGAGGAGAATGCAGAACAAGCAGGATGGGCCAGACAGCTAAACAGGGGAGGAAATATTGCTTTGTCAATACTAGTGACAATTTAATTATTATTTTCCACAAACATTCCACTTAATTCCTTTTTGGGAGACAGATGGTTAAGCCCCTGAAAAACAGAGGAGCCCTTTTGCTTCTCAGATCATACAGAGGGATTGTTCTATTTTATTGCTATTCTATTTTTTATTGCCCTACTTTTTTTCCTGGCTTTTTGCTCTAGTTTTCTATTGTTCAGTTTAATTGCTGTGGAAAAGCTTTACAGAATATTATTATTTCTAGAAGGTTTTTTTTTTCTTGATGAGTGAAAAAAGTTGGCTATAGGATTTAATACTATCATTTTACATGTGCCACATGTAAGTTTGGGTTCAGGAGTCTGCTTTTTGTTGCTTTAAAGCACCAGACATAAAAACCCACCTAATGGAATTAAGTACACGTCTTTTTGAGGCATCTTCCACCCTGCAAAATCCTGCAGGCGTACGTTCACCCAGGGCTTGCGCGTGCTTTTAGTAGGATGGGGTAGCACGCCATGAAGAATTTATAGCGGGAAGCAATCTCCTGCTGTTACACATCCCTAAACGTTAGTGCAAAGAGTCATTTAGATTTTTAATAGGTCAGTAGGATTAAAAAAACCAAAATACGCAGGCATCAGGATTGGATCCTCTGCGACATACGGAGAAGGGATACAGGGATATGCTCGGCCTCCCCGCTGTCCAGGGGAGGTGGATTAAGGGGACCAGAGGGAAGAGAAAAAAGCACGATTAAACCTGACGGTGCTCCGGCAACCCCCCTCACACACGGCTACCGTGGCTCCACGTCGCGGTTCTTACCGCAGATACCGGCAGATATCGGCAGATACCGGCACCAGCCCTCCCCGGCGGCTCCCGACCCCGGCCCCGCTCCCGTCCCGCTGCCTCCCCGCTCACCTTTCGGCGGCGGCCGACGAGCCCCGCGCCGCTCCGGGCAGCTCCCGCAGCGCAGCGGCCCCGGCGCCTCGCCAGGCAGCGGGAGCGGCGGGGGAGGCCGGGAAGGCGGGTGGGAGCGGCGGTGCGATGCCAGGCGAGGCAAATGGCTGAAGCGCAGGGGCCGGGCTGGCGGAGGGGCCGGGCGGGCGCGGGGCCGCGCTCAGCCCCTTTGTTCGCCCGGCAGGCGGAGGGAGGAGCGGGCACGGACCTGTTGCTGCCGGTGGCGGCTGCCGGCGAGGAGCAGCGACCGAGCCGGGA
>VZRF01010838.1:241522-266947 GCA_013396875.1 Vireo altiloquus
CACCGGCCTCTCGCTGCGGGAGGCGGCGGGGCGGCTGCCCACACGGAGCCCCTGGGTTATTCAGGTGTCTGCCGGCGGAGGAACAACGCCGTGCAGGCCAGGTGGCTTCTCTTGGCGTGCGATTTGCACCAGGGTCCCATTTTCTCCTGCGTTTCAAAGCTGACACTCTCATCAGGATTCCCAGAATTAGACCCGCTCTCTTACTCTTTTGAAAAACTCTTCACGTTACGTTTTTTGTACCCTGGGTCTGCTCCGGACACAGGCAGTGGTACCTATCCAGCTCAAGTCCCACTGCAGGCTGCAGTCTGATTTCTGCCAAGACAGAAGACATGCCGTCCTATCCCGGTCTTTCTGAGCCGTTCCCGATGCTGGGGTATATCGTATGGTCTTTGTAACATATAGTTTTCCTATGATACTGGTGCCTCCAAACACTATTCATTGTGGATTTTCTCTTTCCCCTTCTCCACTGACTCCAGGGTCCTGTCGGACTGGTTTCCCCTGCAGAGGCCAGTGAGTGTCTCCCAGCCTTGGGTGGCACTCCTGAGCAGACCTGAAAAACTACTACCATCTCCTGTCTCAAATTAACCTGACAATTAATTGCTTCAGTGATGGCACTGTGGCCACCATAGCTATATGTCCTTCCAGCGTCATGGTTGTGATGGCTAAGTGTGGTCTGGTGTCTTCTCCTTCATTTTGTCCATTGCTTCTACTTTTTGACATCAGTTGTGCTAAAAACTCTTACGTGTTGACTTAGCACTTAATGAACTAAAGTGGCTGCATGCAGTGCTGGGTAACTGTAACCACTTGAAACCCTTGGCTCCACTTGCGTTGTGCTCTGACTTCAGAGCAGCCCTTAACCAGAAGGCTGGTTTTCAAGCAGAGGTTGCATCTCATCTCAAGTGAGAGAGGCCAGCATTCTTCTGGGTGCTATAAAATAGATAAGCAACACTCAGACAGCATCACAGGGGTCTTAGAAGAGACAGTAACCATAACATGTGGCTTTAGCATTATTGTAAATTTGACATTGTCCCCTGATTTGGATCCATTAGGAGGTTAGAATGTAAGTTTGGTATGAGGTTTTATTCCTGGCTAGCTGGAAAAAATTTCCGTGTGATACAACAGATCCATTAAAACCTGCCAGAAATAACTCGTCTCTCTGACATCAGGAATTAATATTCTTGCTGTTTCATGTTACTTTAAATACTATATAATTCAAGATGACACTGAAATTAGACAACTGATACAGCTATGGGAAATTAGTTTCTCTCCTAAAATCTCTGCTGTTCTGTTCCTCTGTGGAGTATTGCCTCTCCTTAAGGTGCCTGACATCTATTCATACTGATGAGAGTTATGTGACCGTGGCAGCAGTATAATATCTGAGATCATTTGAGATCATTCTGACTCATGCTTTCTGAATACAAGACAATTTTAAACACTACTGGATTTTCTTAGCTCCTCTTCAGGTTTAACTACCACATCACATTCCAGTATGAGCGTACACAGTGGTGTCTGAGTTATGGTTTCTGGAGGCAATTTGAAAACCAGTGGTGGGTAGGAAGTAGCATATTGTGTTTTTATGGGCCATGCTTGCCCCTGTGGCTGGAGCCAGCAGAAGACCTGTACAAAATCCAATCCCCATGGAGATCCTAGACTGAGAAGTCAGGTAGCCTTTGGCTGTTGCAGACTTCATCCTCTGCCCTCACTGAACGTTGCCAGAAGCAAATCAGGTAAAATGATCTCAATCCTGCTTTGTGAAAGTTCAGCTTTGGGCAGTAATTCCCTAACTTTGTAACTCAGTCTACTTTCTTCCCACCAAGTTTCTTTACAGTTCCCCACGACCCTTTGTCATTATACCCATTAGTGAAAACAAATATAAAGGAGTTGTTGACCTCTTAGCATAATTTTTGCAAAATACTGCTGCTCTATGGCTCATTGGCCAGGAGACTTGCCATGGAGAATAAGGCTGCTCATTGATTAGCCTCACAGTTTCTGGTAGAACTGGAGGTGATGAAAAAACTGGGACACCATTGTGGGAATCATCTCAGTTTTAGTTGCTTGATTTCCCTACTTAACCTAAGTTCCCAAGGCTCCATTTATAATTAATGTACAGGAATAACCATGTCTGAAGGGCAATTTTTCTCATCTATCTTTGACATCTTATCTTAGGTTGAGGTGAGTCATCCTTTGGTATTTCTTATTTCTCTCCATCAGCTGTAAAGTCAGACTGGTACACCTGTAGACAATTTTTAAATGCCTAAATTACATGAGATGAATCATTGTCCCAGTGTAGAAAAGACCTTGTCCTAAAGAAATCAGGTATCACACAGTTTATGTGATGTGTAATTTGGTGCCTGACATGCATTGCTGTAGCGCAGCCCATGTGACAAATATTCAGGGGGACTGGTGGATTATTGTAATGCTGCTACTGGCCGTCAGGACTTGCTGAGATCCTGTGTTTTGCAAGAGGCAACTAGCCTGGAGAAACAACAGTAGAGTGCTGAGCAGGGGCAGGAAGGGAAGCATTTGCTGTGCTCTGTCCCAGAAACCTTAGGTGGCCCCTGCCCAGTCACATACAGCAGACTTCCTTCTGGACATGCAGCCCATGCTCTGTCTCTCACGTACCAGCAGTGGTGCTCAGTAATGAAAAGGGAATGCAGTTGGGAACAAAAGAATTTTATCAAGTGTCTCTCTGGCTAAAAAGAATAAAAATCCAGATGAAGAAATAGTACTTGGAAGGTTTTTTCATCTCACACACCTTTCTGTTTAATCCACATCAGGCAAAACAAAGTATTCCTTCGAGAAGGCATAATACTGTGATGTCTCCAGTGCAGAAGTAGGCAATAGAGCTGAGTGCCTTTCTTGTGATAGGGTCACCAAACAGCATCCTGATCCAGAGCACATTTGCTCAGAGCTTATTAGGGCCTTCCTCTTCCAGGGCAAGGTAATATATTTCTTTTCTTTCTCCCTCTGGGTGCACCAACAGCTGCATTGCTGCCATTCACAGCTCAGAGCCTATCATGCAGGATGTGGCTATCCTGGTAGCTGGAGCAAATGCACAGTTCCTCAGCCAAAATTAGCCAGTAGGTCACATCAAAAATTAATCATCCCAGTCTCAGCTGGTTGATTCTTGGTAGAACTCATTTAAGGACGTTAGGAATAATTTAACCAAATAATTATTTTATCCAGATGAAATATTCACATCCTATGATGCAAGAAGCTTTAGGCCTTCCTAGATAAGAGGCTCAGCATGCAGCTCACAGCATATTCAGGCTAGTTTCTGTAAGTAAGCAAAGCAGAACCCTGCAGGTAGTGTACCCATGGCAGCATGGCATATAGGTCCATACTCAATTATTTATGCAGCTAATTAGGTGGGCTTTGCAGCCTTCTCTCACTGAGTCCATCACATTGTGGGCACGTGTCCAGCACACTAGGCGGGACTGGTATGTGTGCACAGATTTGCCACCAGTGCCTTTGCACATGCAAAGCTGTTGGCAGGCTATTTTTAGTTCTCTGTTTTGTAGGGATTTTTTTGTGATTTAGATTGGCATAAGCATGCATTGAAAAATAAATGTTGCAGCATGAAAATTCTGGAACAGATAATAGCTGAAACTTGTTGGTATTCCTTCTGTGAATAGATACTGGAGTATCAGATACACAGTGATAATACCTGATGTCAGTGGTCCTTACTGTGCCCAGAGATCCGGTTCATGGTTAGAAGCCAAGATGTAAAAGCCAAAAAAAGCAAAGAAAAAAAGAAAACCTGACTTCTTTTGCTTATCCTCTGTTTAACAGCTAAACACTCCTGTGTGAAATGCTTCTTGGTGTTGTAATACAGCAGCCTCAAGGATTGGTTTGATGCTATTGCTGGAATAGACAAAATACTCACTGTATTTCTGCTGAGCAAAGATGCCTAAAATACATCTTTTATATTTGGAATACAAAACCTATACATGCTGTATACATGTTACACATGGTATGTTGTACACATCTGATGCTGGGCCAAGCTAATCTGCCTGTGTGTATTATTTTTCACACATCCCTGTAATATGCCCAGATAGCAGAATTGGAAGAAACGTGCTGGTTGCACCATGAGGATTATAAGCTTGTAGCAGATAGAGCCTTGTAGTTGTAAGGAAAAACAAATAATGAAGATTTCTTCAGTGTAGGGTTGCATACTTCTGTGCACTAGAGACAAATCAATATTGGTTTTAAGAAAAAGCAAGCAGCATAAAAAAAAGACTTTATTACCACAGACTTTTGCCACCCAAGAGAGTGTCCTCAGTAGATGGAGCAGCCTTTAATGAAGCTGAAAGGATCTGATAAGGTAAAAGGATGGGGAATATACAGCATTTACTTAGATGAACAATTGAGAAAATGTGCATGTCATCCTCTAATTAGCTAAAAATAAAGCCCAAAATAATTTGGAAAAAAAATCCAGAAGCCTACCCTTGCTCTTTACATTGCTGAGATTTTCCAGTCATTTCTTCCCAGCCATAATCAGCCACGGATTGTCCCATCGCAAAACACCTCTTTATCTGTACATTTCTCCCCACACGCTGCAGGAAACGTTATCATATATCAGTGTAGGCTATAACCAGCTTTGCTCACCTGAAAGGCAAGGGAAGGAGTGGCACATGGATCCCACCTGATACGGCCTCACGGTGTGTGTCTGTAACCTCTGAAGTGCTCTTGAGCTGAGCAGTACAGACACAGCTTAAGTTAACTGATGGTGTCAGTTGCTTGTGATCAGGATTAAAATTATCACGGGCTGCTCTGAGCAACACTGCAGAGCAGGGGTTACTCTTACAAATCTTGGGGTAATCCTCCTCATTACTGCATGCAATTTGTGCTACCCAACTCTACAGAAAAAAAAAATTCCTTAGAAAGGGAACACTAAAAAGCATTTAGTTAGTGTAGTCTGGCAGGCATGTTCTGCAGCTTGAAATGCACACACAGCAAACCAGAAAAGCCCACAAGAAACAATTTAATCAATTTGATTTGGAAGGCATGAGCGAATGCAGTTTTTGTCCCCACGTTAAAGGTGATCCATTCAAGTTGAAACCCACAGAGTTTCTCTCCAATGTTGAGAAAGAGAAAGGCAAAAAAAACTACTGTAACTCTGTAGCTAATTATTTTGGATTTAAAACCATACTTGTTATCTGCATTTGGGCATTTAAGATACATAGGTTTCAGTGGAAATCAGATACTTCAGTGCTTTGAGAAAACTCTGCTGGAGGCTCAGCTGAATCTTTTGATGACAAAATACTCCTGAAATTGTATTTCCAGTGAATTTGTACAATGATTTCATCTCCCCCAAGGTGTGTAATTTTAATCCTAGGTGTTTTGGCTCATCTTGTAGGTTGGGACACACACTAATGATAACTGTGATTATCACTGGAGTATAACAATATGTAGAACAGCAGAACTTGCAGTTCTGCTGTCAAGGCCTGTTTTGCTGGTGGAAAAAATCCCTTTGAACACCTTTGAAGGTCATGCTATGAAAGATAACTGCTTTATAGTGTGGTTTATGGAGCTTGGCCAAAGCACTTGAAGTGCTTTTGGTCATATATCGGCATTGTTGTATTTCAAATGGAGTCACACAGTAAATCTTCATTTGCTAGGATATTTTCAGATCCTTTCATCTGAAGCTGTTCCAGTTGACTTGAGCTTTGTTGACTCTTTGTTTTAGGAGGAAAAGAGTATTTCTGGCAGTTTAGTAGCTGGGTGTTTCTTGGAAGAAAATGCTGTTCATCAAATAAGCACAATTACAAGGCAGCAGCAACTAATTCTGAAAAATCTCAAGCTAGATTTCTCAAATTGAATAGCAGATAGATCTGGCAGTGTGCATGCTGCATTTGTGAGGAAACAGGATGTAGATTCTACATAAATAGCTATAAAGCCCCTGAATCTTAAAAGGTATACGAAGTAGACCAGAATTCTGAGCTGTGGCATGGTGCAAGCAGCTGATGAACCATCCCAGATTAACAGTGGCACTCCTCATACCAACTTGGTACCTGTATGGTACATGTCAAGTCCATGCTAGTAGGTTATTTCAATCTCCTGACTGGTCTCAAGTTCCAGACTGCTAGGCAACCATCCCACAGAATGAAGGTTGTATGGATACATGCAAAGCTGTGTCAGTATCAGGACACTAGAGGCAGAAAGCCTATTCTGCAAATGGCACCACACAATTTACATCCATGTAGTTAATCAGTCCCTAAAATACTGTCGGTAAGTGGCTTTGCCAATGCTGTCTGATGGGAGCAGCCCAGGCCAGGCTGAACCCCAGCCAGCCAACTACTACCTGTGATCACAGCTCAGGGCTCCAGCTGTTGCCCTAGTCCTGGCCAGTTTACTCACACAGACATTTTCCACCACCACATGTACAGGAAGCCTGCAAGGAAGAGACTGTTTAAAGGACTAATCATGGGCTGGGGAGCAGCAATGGCTTTAATCTGTGTGCTTTTACAGACTCACCATATAGCTTCAAGTCAGGCAAATGCTTTTCAACTTATTTTCTTCCTAGCTACAGATATTAATCTGCCTTCTTAAAAGGACTATTATTATGTGAAGTATTATTACTAGGAAGCTATGTAAAGCAATCTAAAAATACTGTTATCTCTCATTGCAATACAGACTAACTCATATAGAACCCTCCATTACAGCTGCACCTTTCAAATGACTGATATTTCTCACCTCCAAATGCATTTTACAAAAAACAATTTGTCGATATGCAGTTAGAAAATTAAATAGGACAGAAGAGAGAGCAACAGTGAAGTTTAAGCACTGAACTGCAGTTCAGGAAATCCTTCCCAATCTTCAGGCCTCTCTCAGAGGCAGTAAGCAATTTTAGTCCTCAGATTGCCACCATAAAAAATGAACTGTAAATTCCCATAGGAACAGAATCTGTCTCCAGGTGTGTGCAGGTGTCCTGCACTTACTTGATTTGATGTTTTTCAGAACCACGTATTAAAGAGATATGGTATAAAACCAGGAGCAAAAAGGCAAACTTTCCTAGCAACCAAAGAATTCTCAGGAATTCTTCTTGTTTGTTTATACTAGCAGAGGTACACTCAAAAAGGCTATTGCAGAGTCTGATAAATACAAGTCTCTGTATTTAAACATAATCATGGGATTATGTATATATCCTTTAGGGCAGATTAGTTAGAAAGAATTGCCTGTTAGCGACTGAAAATTAATTTTCTCTCCTAAAGCCTTTGCTTTGCAATATTCATTTTCAAAATTAATGCTTCTCATTTTTATGCAGCATGCATGCTGCTCAAGTGCTGATGCATACTCCACACAGACAACATAGTAGAAATTCTACTGCCTAGACACTATTTGGGTCCATTGATACAGTAATGAAATCTCATAATAAATGACTGCATAATTTTCAGAAACTGCATTTGGTGATGTTTAAATTGTAGAAATATAAAACTAAAAAATATTCATTGTTGTCATCCTAATGACATATCCTATTTTCTCTTTCATGAGTCCATTAATATATATATTATTCATTAATGCATGACCCAAATTCTAGCCTTCTAGTTAAAATGACAACCCGAGATGCTCTTCTGAAGTTAATTTTTATCATATTTTTTATTAAACATTTTTCTCAATTTATACTTTGAACATAAATACACAAGTTTTATGGCTCATGTTACAAAAGACACTACTACGTGTTAGAAAACATATATAGAATATATGGTAGTGGTTACATTTGCTCCCCTTTTTTCCTATTATTTTCATAACTTCTATTAATCTAGAAAAGCAATATCAGAAAGCAAAATCCAACATCCTCCTAGAAGCACAGTCTACAAGAGCTATAAAGACTATTTTCCAGCTCTGAGAAACTTTGGTTCCTGCCTGTTTTCATAGTAAGGTAATACCAGTAAGTTGAATGTCAGAAAGAAACATTGCACCTTATGCTGTTAGTTATTAAAATCTAGTTCATGACAATATGTATTTTTAAAGTCAGACATACAGCTTTTCTTTTGCTTTACTGCTTAGCAGGATAAATAGACAGGTATTTTCAAAATAGAGGAATTTAATGAGAAACCCATTCTGTTCATACGGAAGGCAGTGGCAAAACTCCAATGTACTTTCAGAAGAGCAGATTTCTACTTTGTTTCTACTGTTTTATTGACAGAACTGAAGAAAATTACATTTCAGCTGAAAGACAGGATAAATGTCTCTTTACAACTCTCATGAATTACTGCTAGTGGATCTGTAATAACACCATGCACAGATTTCCAGTTGAGTGTGTGGTGGACTCTGCTTTCTGCTCCTAGTGATCAAGATCCATGAGGGAGTAGACGTGATTCTCCGGTCCTGAAGGCAGGGATGTGGAATACCATGCCCAAGGAGCATGCAAAATAAAACCTGTGGTCTTTTTGCTGCAGTGTAGCAAAGGGATACTAGGGATTATTTATGCTTTATACACAGAAGAATCCTTTAACTTGTTTTTCAATATACATACATGAAACTGTACAATGTAGTACTTCCACACAGTGGGAAAAGAGCAGCTCCCAGGGCAATAGCTATGGAAGAGTATAGAAAATGAAACTGGCCTTGATTTCTTATGCCAGGAGAGCCTAGGCAGTAGGTCATGGAGAAGAAGGAAAGTTTGGGAAAATGTTGCCAGCTGCCTGGCTTAGAGGCACTCGGCTTTTTTTTCTATTTTTTTTCCCCCCTACCAGGACTCAAGCCAACACTAAGCCTATGCCAACACTGACAATACCCAATTGAAGCTGCAAAACACACAGCAAAAACCACAGAATAAAAGCAAAAAACAGTAATGAAGATCCTAAGCCTACAATCCCATCTGTAACTAGTATCCTTTGTGACCCATTGAAATCCATGCTATTATGGCTCAAGAATCTTGCTCTAATCAGGAATGTAGGATGTGGGCAAAGCCTCTGAAATCAGGATGCATTCCTGATTTTGAAATGCCTGTTTTGGTGCCACTTAGCAGGCAAAGACTGCCTTCACCAGCATTCCCTCTGTCCCACTCACTGGTGTCAGGCATCAGGGAAGACCTGACTACAGTCCAGTGCTCTGTCAAACAGTCAGCCTACACGTTTTGGGGTCACCTCGATAGAGGTTTGCTTTTTAAAGCAGACAGGACTGAAAATTTAAGATGCATGCAAATCTGCTGCAAAATTAAGAAAATAAATTTCAGCAATATTTAAAAAACCCCAACCCTACTGCTATATCCAACATAATACCTCAGTCTCTAGCACTGTTTGCCTTGAAATGGCACATGCTGGGAAACACTGCCATTATGGTTGATAGTGATTTAAACCAGGCAGATTGAAACAAAACATAGTGGAATCCAGGCTTTGAATCAGAAGTAGCAGAAAAAATTTCAGGGCAAATCAGCCTCTTACTGGGATAATAATGGTACCAAAGTAGCCAGAAGTTTTATTTGATTCTAGTTATACATCTGACAAACATTCTACTTCAGATATACTTAACTGGCATTTTACTGAACCGATGGACAGTATTAGTTACTGAAACTTAATTATTCTAATTTCTCTGTATTTCAGTCTACTGACAAGGGAAAAGAACATTCCCAGCCACTCTATTCAACAAGTTACCAGTCGTAAGCAGATTTTGACTGGAGGATGCATCTCATCACCATTTCTGGCAATCTCTTTATGAGCTGAGGCCTTTGTCTTACATTTCACATGTGCAGAGATTAGTCCAACAGGCAATTTCAGTAGGAATCCCAAATTCAAAGTTTCCTTTGGAAAGCCATCAATTAATGAATAAAACATTGATTAGGTCCCGACTTAGAATTCATCCCTCTATCAGTACCAAAGTGACAACTTGCCCATCTGAGGGAATGAAGCTGTGCACCCCACTTTCCCATTTACAGACCGTGCTTTGCTGAGAAAAGAGGTGCCCACCATATCTCTGATGTTGTGCTGTGAAATTATTTGATAGATTCTTGCCTGGGGACACAGCACAACTCAGCTGACCTCTAGTGATTACCCGCACTTCCTATAGATATTCCTATATTAGTATATATCTTCCCAATTAATGACTTATTAATAACTTCATTATTAATTTACTGGATGTGCATGCCTCCTTAAAAATGCTACAGTCCATGTTTAGCTTTGATATTGAGTTGCAGAGGGAGGATGTGTTAGCAGCACTAAAATGCACAGCTGTCCTGTATCTGTATTTTCTATTTGCCTGAAGCCATCACATCCTTGCAAATTTCTGTGTAACAAAAACAAGTCGCAGACACATTGTACCTACCAAGAAAATTCATGTGCTTTTTGTACTGCAACATTTATAATAATACTGAGCATTAGAAATTAGTAGTTAAAAAAAACCTATGTTCTATGATGAAATAAACAAATACAGATTAATTAATAGAGCCAGTTTTGTTCCAGTCCAACTCTGGTTTGTGGAATGAAGTTTTAAACTACTATAGTTCTTGCCAAATTAATATTAGTTCGCATTAGATGACTTATTTTTAAAAAGTATTTGCTAGTTTGTTAAAACCTACTGTTCCATGCAATATGTCATTTTGGAAAAAGTAGGAACAACAACTGATTTACGTAAGCAGAAACCAGCATGAGACATGACATGTCTTCCCCGCCTTCCCTAAGTGCTATAGAACATAATTATGATATTTATAAATGCGAGTATAAATAAGGTAAGAGATTCTAAAATCATTTAAAAGTCCCTAGCAGTTCCTTTTTTTCTAAGTATCAAAGACAGCACCAATAGCTAAACATTTTCCAGTACTCCAACACTGCAGAATGTTCTAAGTATGTGAAGACTTGCACCCTTAATCCTGTGATCCAAGCCTACTGAAACTGCTCCCAGGTGTAAAAAGTCTATCTCGCTTGGGTCCTAAGCTGGTATTAGCCACAAAAGAATGTCACACTTTTTTAATAGCAAAAACAATCTTGGATTTAGTTCAGTTAGATATTTAATAGTGGGATTTGCCAGACCATCACTGAAGACACTAGCTCATCTTGTCGCTGCTGCTTGGCCTTCTTGTTTACTCTTCTGTGTCCTTGGCCACCAGAAATTACTAATACTGAACTTGCTTTCATTTTCTTAGATTTCTGTCTTTTACTTTTAAATGAGATATTTTGATCCTTCAAAAGCTCATAAATGTTACTGTCCTCTGGTCTGTGTTCTAGGGAACTTGATCCATGAGACAAAGTAAGGGATCCAGAAGATGATGACAAGTCACTTCTTTGTGCAATGGACCCAACTGAATCCCCCAGCCAAACTGCAGTGTCCTGGGCGTTACTAAGGGAAGAGCCTGGTCTTTCACTGTGCAGAATGTTCTTTTGGTCATCGTCCTTAGGTTCTGAGCCAGGAGGGAGGCTGTTCCTCAATTTGTTTCTGTTCTTCTTGTTTATAGATGTAGCTGTTACAAGAAACTTGACTGGGCTATTGTGTGCATGGTATGACACCATTCCTCTTCCTGGAGCCAAAAGAAAAGACACAATTAAAGAACATTATTTCTCAGACCACAGTGTTCTACCATAATTAGTCCATGAAATTTGCTCAGAATAGCATAACTCTTAAAGCCCTATTACATGCATCCAGTCTTTCACTTTGTGTACCCTGTTTACAGAAAAAAAAAAGTACAAAAATAATGTTCTGCCACAAGTGTTTTAGGACTGTACTAATAAATCAGCTGAAACATGGCATATGAATTTTGGTTGACGTACTTTTGTGTTCTGTTCTCACTACAGCATGAGCACAGAAATACTGCTGACTTTTTAGCTGGCATCGACACAAACATAACACTGAGTTTTTTCCAGTAATCCCCACATATTTTGTGAACCCCAAATCAATCCGGTTCTACCTCTGTACCTCTCCAGAGTAGTGTAAGAACATCTGTTTCATTGCAACATACCCATCCGCACTGTGCAACAGGAACTAAAACTCATCCTTCTGGTTGTCCAGTTACCATGACGGACTCATAAGGAATTGACTGAACAATCATTTTTTTCTTTTTTTTAAAAAAAGTATTTAATCAGATATTGGTGGTACAAGGAAGATTTACACAGCACAAATCATCAAAATGTATGAAAAACAAATTGCACATGGCCAAATTGAGAAACTGTATCAGTATCAGTAGATGTGCCCTTTATGGCAAAAAAAAGGAAGAAAAAAAATGGAATTCTACAAAGTAAGCTACAATATGAAAAAGAGCTAGGCTAGCAAGGGGAAAAGCCCACAAACCTTATAAATCACTACATCCATCCCTAACTCCCTAATGCATTTCGTGTTATAAGAAAACACGTTCTGCTTTTACAGAAAGTACAATCGTATAAAGATGAAGTATCACTATTTGAACCATAATGGGGAAAAGCCAGAGTTTTTGAGTTCAAAATAGTTATCAAAGAATATAGAAACAGATCTCTAAATGTAATGTTGCTAGATCTGTGAAATCTGACAAATCTTTATTCCAGATAAATGCAAGAATATATGACATAAACCACAATTATAAAAACAGAAAATGGAAGAGAGATTTTTTGATTCTGCAACTATATGCATATTCTTGTATTGCACTTATTTTCACCTATGATAAGTTCCAGATTTTTACAGAGTATTTATCCTGTGTCATATCAAATTATTGCTGCGTATTTTGCTGAACACAGAGGATTTCATTTTCATTTTGCAAAGTTACATAAGCTTTTTTTTTTTCCCCTGGAGGAAGCTGCAAACAGCTTGCTTCATAAAATCTGCCAGCTTCCCTCTGCAACACAGAAGCTTGAACAGAATTCTGAATCCAAAACATTGGGGGAAACCCCCTATTAAACACACTTAAAAAACCTTGCTTCTGGTAGTAGTTTAAACATTTGTAAAGTAATACAGCAGCATTCCTGTGTTCGTATTTCAAATGGGGTAATATGAAAGTAAGTCAATAAATACATCTCTCCAGAATGCAAACACCTTGATCACTGTTAAAAAAATGGAATATATACTCTCATATATTCTAAGTCTCCAGTCTCGGGGAAAAGAGAACAAAAGCAGTTTATTCAATACCCAGTTAGACAGCATGCTAGTTTTCAGTATCTGTGTCTCTAATACATCTATTTTCCCCAAATCTGGAAAAAAGACTGTCTGCATTCTCTTCTCATGCCCATATACTTGGCTGTACTCCAACAGGATTAATGCCTATCTCTTAAAGAGAAACAGTTGTCCCCTCTCAAACAACTGAGACAAAATTAGACAAGCATCTGGATAATACTGTAAAGCTTGGAAAGAACAACAAGTATAATTTCATCACACAGCTCTAACTTTTATTTAAGCAATACATATAATTTGGCAGGTTCATTTAAGTTACTGGCAGAAGTGACATCTTCAGTACTCGATCTGTTTGAGAAATTTCACTCACCAGTTACTTTGGGAATCCCCTGCAAGCGTGGCACTGGTAACGCTACTATTATGCCCAGGTTTGTTCCAACCAGCAGTAAGCCATGGCACACCAGGAGGCTGGTCACAGAGACACGCTGCTGCCCTGTGGAGGTTAGCAAGTGCTCTGTTACTGAAGAGTGATGACCTTTGCCTGCATCACAGTAACTTCAGGCAAACACAATCAGCTGTACATCTAAATTCAGCAAAGCACTCATTACAAAGGCAAATATTTGGCATGATTATGGTATTACATTTTACATACATGTCAATTTAAATACTGTTGAACTTCTGAAACATTCTGCCCTAAATTCCTAAACCACAGCATTTAAGGGTAGACACAGACTGTCTCTACAAACATGCTTTTAAGAATAGGCTATGTTTGGATATTCCCAGTAATAAAATTGAAAAGCATTTCACTTCACCATACCCAGTAACACACTATTCTCAAGACTCAAGCCTGTTCATGATTACTTTTTTCTCCTAGTTTTTTATCTGTGAAACTCTGTCAGAAGTGCTGTGACCTCCTGTCTGAGTTTGGGTCCCCGCATACAAGAATGGCATTGGCATATTGGAAGAAGTCCATTGGAAAGCAACCAAGATGATCAGGAGACTTGGAAACATTATAGGAAATGCTGTCTGCACCTACCTGATGGAAGGATGCACAGAAGACAGTGAGACTCTATTGACATATCCACAGTGGTACAGTAATACACAACAAATCAAATTTAAAGCATGGGAAAATTGTATTCTACGTAGGGAAAAGCTGCTTCACCATAAAGGTGGTCAAAAACTGCAAAGGGTTGCTCAGAGAGGTTGTGGAATCTCCATCCTATCCAAAAATATTAAGAATTTGGCTGGACAAGACCTCAAACAAGCAGGTGCAATCAGGCCTTCTTCATAAAGGATGAACAAGACAGCCTCCAGAGTAACTGCCAATCAAAATTACTCTATGATTCTATGATTTTCTACAACACTGTTTACAGAATTGCTATTTTTCTAATGAAAACAAAGTAATTTTTGCTTGCAATGCTTACTAAGACTATGTTTGATTCAGTTTAGATGGATTTTCAAAATGGCCCTGACAAATTTCAGGAATGGAAATGAATGGTCTGCCCAAACTTTTTCCCCAAGTTTATGGGGAGGAGCATTTAAACTCTGCTTGAAGCTCTAAGAGTTTCAGGTTCAACAGACACACATTCTTAGATTTATTATTAACTCTACATGTAAGAGAGTGGCCATTCCATCTTCATCATAGCTCTCAAGTTGTGAATCACTTCATCAGTAGGTCGAGAATTTGGATTCCACATTTGATTTAACTTGAGTGAACCCTCATAGTTTACACTTTGGAGAAGGATCTTAATTATGGTGTTTCACAAATTTATCTGCTAGCCAAGGTTTGAAATCATACTTATCTTTGTTATTTTCTGACTTTTTGTTTTGATGTATTTCAAATTCAGAGAAAACTAGTCAATCCAACTCTCCAGAACATATTATGCAGTAAGCCAAGAAATGAAAAAGTTAAAAAGGGAAAATGATAAACATATATGACAAAACCAATAAAATACTCATCTTTAAATAAGTACTTTTAGATCACACTGTCCCATTGAGGAAAAAAAACTGTTAAAACCTGTAAAATAATCTGACCAAGAACTTGACTTTACAAGAACTGAAGCCAATATTTAAGCTTATACACGGACAAATAGTTTACTGTGTATGGTCTGCTCTGTGTTCACCCTTCTCAGATCTCCATTACAACCATCACCAGAACTGGGTAAATCCTCACAGTTTGAATTAATCTCCAAATAGGTGCAAAGATATTGTTGCATATCCTCTCACATGGCCATGCTGCTCTTACAATGTAAAAAATCAGCCCACAGTACAGATCTGCTGGGCTGACCTAACATTTTCTCATCTTTTTATAATTTCCCAGCAGTATGATCATAAAGTAATTGCATCTCATGGTCTGGCACCTGGAGGTGTGGGAAAAAAGCAAACTGTAAAGCCTCATAGCAGAGTTTGTTTTCCGTAGAGAGGAAATGATACTTTTTTTTCTTTGTTTTTGTCATGTTTCCAGGAAACATACACGCCATTAGAGGATATATGGATATGAACAGAATATAGCAACTTAAGCAGAAATCATCTCTTTGTTAAACAGGTAACCTGTCATGAAGTATCAAGGTCACAGTAATCACAGTAATCTCTTTAAAAGGGCAAAATCTTTTAGAGCTGAGAGCAAAAACATGTTTAAGGGTATTAATATAATATTGACTGTGACTATGAAAAAACAAGTTGTCTGTTCATGTACAGTATGATTTTTTTTGGTGTGAGCTGTGACAAAGGCTGGTGAAAAACTGCCTTTGTTGAACTTTCAGCTACAGATCACAAACATTTAAGCATAAACTTGCTCTACAAATGAAGTATGTTGCTCTAGTGAAATGTGTGCATTTGTCTTCAAATGTTAATAGATTTCTCTGCTGCTCAGTATGCCCTCTGTTAACAGAGCTGTGCTTGGGCTCCTTAAAAGCAATGTACTGTGAATCCACAGTGAACTAGACAGTGACACAAATAGCTAGCTGGACCTATAACAACAGTGATGTTCTTCCTCTCAACCATTTTCTTCCTTTCTCACATGGCATTTGGTCTTTCGTTACAGAACACAATCTTGTTATACATTATTAAGAAATATTTCTGATGACATACGAAGTAAAGGTGGTACTTTACTACCAGACACCAGTCTAGACTAAGTGTCTATCCCACAGTCACCTCTGTGACCCTGGTTTAATTTCCAGTCCTGCATTCCTACACACAAACTTTCCGTAACTCCAGAAAGTGAGAGCCCTTCCAGCTCCAATACTCATAAGTGGACTGCCACAGATTTTAAACTGCCTCCAGCAGATAAAAGAATCTGCCAGACACAGTCTGCTTTCCTGTATTACTAAACTTCACCAAATCATAAGGACAATCCTCTTCTGGGCCATTTCTCTCCCCTGTGATTCTGTCCTGCCCACTGTGCTGCAGAGCTGTCTTCCCCAAAGCACAGGAGGCTCATCCTTTACAAGACAGAGAGCAGTGATATTTAAAACTATCTTCTTCTAAGGACAGAATTGGGTAAATTTAATGCTATGAGAACTCATTATTAAGGTTAGGAAACCCTCCTACTCCGCTTAGTTACTATTAACTATCTTTTAAGTACAGTACTGTAACTCAGAGTAACCATTCCTGACAGTAAGTTTTTCTTGTACTGTATAACAGCAAAAAAATTTCATTAACTTAATGAAGCAACCTTCCTCTTATTTACATTACTTTAAGCAAAAACAGAGATGACATCTCTAGGTAGCCTACCAGGCCAACATTACATAATGTTACTACTAAAATCCTGGGAAATGAAGTCCAGCTTCTTCAAAGTTATATAGAGATCTTGCCCTTTTAATCTCTCTTCTTAAGACTCTTAGCAATATTTCTACACCAATGCCTTCTCTCATTTCAATACCACTTGAATTTTCACTTATCTGTTATTTTTACATATTAAGAAACTTCTGTTGAATTTCAGAAAACTAACAGAGCTTTTTCCTTTAAAACTAAATGTCATGAAAATCTCCCAAGAAGGCAGATACATATATTGTAAACACACAACAATTTCACTGTGTTGTAATTCAGTTTCACTTTGTTGATTTTTATCCTTTATCTCAGTATATACTATACAGAACTTGATTTATTCTCTAGCTCCTTTTAGTTTCAAAACTGCTGCTTTAGTTCTTACTGCTGCTTTATTGTGTAAACCTCCTACTACTCTGTCTTCTAGCTTTTGTTGTTGCAGCATTTTTGAGATCATATAAACAGGCCTGAGAGCTGCTGCTAAATAACTGAAATTCATTTCATCTCTAGAAAGGAGACTCCCGTAAAACATTTGCTGTAATAATGTCCTACTCCTGAAATAAAGTTCCATTTTCATTCATTGGTGTGCTTTCTGTGAAGACATTGAGAAAAATAAAAAAGGAACTAAAATGGGTAAGGATGACACCAAGGAGCTATAATTAGCTAAAACGCTTTTACAAAAATAATGGTATGTTATATCAGCAGTTTTATTGTCATGGCAATGAACACAAAACTAAATTTTGAAGATTTTTATTTGCAGAAAATACGTAAAAGGGAGGTCCTATTTCCCTTTTTCCCCCTGCTATGAACAGCAGAACATACTAAAAGTTAATCTTTTTACAACTGATGCTGATTTCTTTGCATGATTGTCATGAATTAAATCAAATAATCTATTTAAAGGCAGGTGATTTGCTGCTGTGCAGTGCTGGAGCTGCGGTCAAACGCCACAGGTAAAAATCACCCTGTCTAGAACATGACAAACAGACACAATTTATAATAAAGTTTTATTGCAAAGCTAATGTCACCTGAAAGAAAATGTGGTAAGAAGACAGAGATTGAAGAAGTGAAACATTTTTCATGTAAGATTTATACCTAACTCCTGTGAAAATGTAATATAATCTCTGTGTGGGAAGAACTGGCTTCTGCTAGAAAAACTAAGCAATAAAGCTGGCACACACATTACCCATAAAAACTGCAGAAGCTTGGTCTATTCCAGTCTACAAACAGGGAGAGACAGAAAGAATAGTTGTCCACTCATGGATAACTCATGCTCAGCCATGCCAGTACCACTTTTCTTCTCTCTCCTCCCAGCACTGCCACAGCTCTCACCTGATGTGCTTGCTGATGCTGAGGTCCTTGTCACTCACTTGCTAAACTGATACAAGCCGTTGCAACTGCCTGTTGATCAGCTTCTGTCTTAAAACATGTAAAGAGCTGTAAAACTGTCCTAAAAACCACAAGTTTAATTTAAGACTAACCATTTAATTCAAAAAATTAGAGCTCCAGTCAGCAAAACACTGAATACACTCTGGAAGGGCAGCGTGTGAGTGGTTCAGCTGAGTTTCCCTGGGTCTACTGATGTAACTGAAATTAACTTTTTTGGTCCAGATCCTAGGCAAAATGATTCCATCACGTACTTGATTCTAAGGTTCCAGAAGCAAATGCTAATCTCTGCAAACTAAACACATTTTCATGACAGATTACACTGTCCAACTGTTTCAGTCACACAGAAAATACGACCAAACAGAAGAATCCACCTGCTTATCTATCAAATTACACTGATAACCTCTAAGGAGAAGAGCTGTTACTGAACCAGCTCACTGCACACATTGGTTGCCTGGGCAGGAGATGGACTATGACTTACTAAATAGTCAGGAGACATCAGACTCAAAGTCTGAGGTGAACCTTCTGATTCTGGCCTAATCTACAGCACTGGAGAACAAGAGTGACAAAACAAAAATGTTACCACAGGATGCAATTCAGCTACCTGGCAACATATTGTGAACAGGTGTGGCGATGTTAACATCCTGGAGGTGTTGCAGTGTCTCTGTATGGAACAGTCGAAGAGTAGATCCAGACGTGAAGGCAATCCAGACTCCCACTCCAGCCACGGCCATGTGAGAGATTACCATCCCTTCCTCTTGATGGGCTTCAAAATGGTTCTGCAAGAAAAACAAGGGCTCTGTGGGGAGATGCAAGTCAAGGATATCACTCTTTCTTACCAGCTTTTCAGTGTAGGCACTGTATCTTCATCTACTTCGATAAGGACAGAACTTCCTCTGCTTTGCTCGGGATATGCTCTGATAGATGCATATGATGTGTTTATTTCCCAGGGACTTTTTTTGGAAATATATCATCATTAGTATGGAAGTATTCTCAGCTCTTGAGCCAAAGTTCCACCTAATGACAGAGTAACTCAGATTTTCTGGTTTTTAAAAATACTGCACGAGAGAGGCTGGAAAGCCCACAACAGCTCAGACTTAAAAGGATTTCGTATTTCCTTTTTGATACTCCTTTGGGAAAACTACCACAGCTGTACTTTTATCTACAGCAGAACTTCTCTTTCAACAATAAAAAATACTTTTCCTTTGTTCTGCCATGGGGTCTTCTCATAACAAGAATAACAGAATGTAATAAAAAGTAATATTTAGAAAGGAGAGTGTTTAAGACTATAAACACACGATTATTTGCTCAATTATACACATAACAATGTGAGCCTTAATATTGCAGCTTGGTTTTCAAAGCTTCTGAATTTCACAAGTATTAGCTATTTTGTTTTCCTGTCCTTCAAAGAATTGATGCTTCTCATCACAAAAGCCAAAATCCTGTTTCTGAATGCAAGTAACACAACACTTTGAGGATAGACCTTTTTCCTTCATCTAGTGCTTTCACAGTTACAACCTGGCTCCAGGAAGGCAGAAACCTCTCTACATGTCTCTACTAACATGTGAGATAAAGCTGTAGCAAAGTTTCTTAATCATTAACAAGAAGGAGGGATATTTTCCCCACCCAGTTTTGTCTTGTAAGAAGTCTGTCTCTGAAGTCTGCCAGTCTGGTAAACATAAAACTCACTTAGCTAAATAAATGACGAACTGTTCCTTGGATAAAAATCTCTCTCTGAGAGGTATGGAAGTAGTAAATGCTCCAGTATTCACTTAACATATTATATACTCTTTATTATATTTGCAGATAAAATTCAGGAGTATCTCCTTCTTGTTTGTCAAGTACACTTAAACTTTCCAGGAATTACAATTAAGAGTTACACTTTGGTATTGTTTTCATTAAAATCTGAATATAATAGGGTTATAGATATATTGTCCAAATTTTCCATCAAAATTTAACTAACAGGCTAAGATCAGAGACAAAGAATAAAAATTTAGGATTTCCACAAAGCATAACATTTGGTATTATGCTTAGCAAGCACTTAATATTCTTTTCATACTTTATTATTGCATAAATTATTATTTTCACTGAGAAATTAGCTGTTTAAAGAGAATGAGAATTATCTTTTGTGTTTTTCATTTGTTAACACTATTCTTCAAATGCTTCTCTTCAGCTATCAGGCTCATCTTTTGAGTGTTACTGTATTACCTTTTGATTCTTTGAATAATAACACTACAGAATGTGAGGTAAGCAACTCTGGCAGGCATATTTATGTTCAGTTTTCCTCAAGTAACCACCATTCATTTATTACCAAATGATATACATAATTTGAAAAGCATAAAATTTATTCAACAGAAGAATTTATCCATAAAAAACATCTTTCGAAGTCAGAAACAGCCCTCACGACTAGATTTGCTGATATTCTCATCATGCATGTTCCACTGCAAAAAGAGTCTAAAATATTTTCTTTGTTTATAGATTCATACATCACTACATTGATGACTAATTGGCTTTTGAGAACTTCTGGGGATAGACTGCTGAAGTGAACCTGACCAGCAACTTGCATTGTTCAAAATTATAAGAAAAATAAAGAAGGTTGTAAGAAAAGAATTTTCTCTGGAGTGATCCGACCACAGCTGAAAACTCTGTTGGTGCCACCGAAAACAACTTGCACATGCATTTTTGTCACATTCCATTTTTCCCAGCCAACTCATTATACTCCCACTTAAGTCTGTCCTGCCATTCGTACAGCCGTCTGCTGGAACATACAGACCCATTTGAAGTAAAACTGTATACTGCAAACACAACAAGAAAGAACTTCTGTAGAGTAGTAGAATCTTCTTTTCTGTAGAAAGAACTATTCTTCTCATTGAAAGGGTCTTCTAACATGGAGAAGAAACATACCCCAAAACTGCACCTTCTTATGCATAGACTTTTGCATAAAGGATAGCTTTGACATCTGTTCCAATGACATGTCTATCTGAAAAATCAATGAGCTGGCCTTTTACTTCTATTTTTCTTTTATTTTTTTTAACAAGAAATACAGATTCAAAGGAACAAAAATGTCTTATTCCTTTTGTTATCAAAAGAATTGAAATTAATTTTCTTTTTCTCTTTTAGTTTTCATACCTGCATTCCTCTCTATTCCAAGCCTGGCTTTCCCCCCTCAGGCTCTCCTAACTACAGCAGCAAGGGAGCTGCAGAAGGCACAGTGAGATGCCACAGCCCAATGCAGCTTAGCAGTGTTCCAGCAATGGCCAGGACAAAGCAGAGCCCTTCTTTTGAGGGGTGCTCACTTGCACCAAACAGCAGCACCAAGAGATGAACCACAATTTCTCCAGCTTCAGGCAAAGAGGATAATGGATGTCATTACCCTCAATGTCAAACAGATGTCTTTCACTACTTTAAAGAAGTTACAGTACTTGTGAACACACACTCACGTATAGAAATTTCCATTTGGAAATTTCCATTTGTTTACTCAGCTGAAGATTTCAGTTTAACTCCTGTGTAGTTAGCAAAGTTTTAAAAACAAGACAAAACAGACTAGGATAGAATGACACTCAACCGGTGACTTTATTCTATTAAATACTCTGGCACTTTTTGTAGTTTTTAAATAAACACCAAGTACCTTTGCAGAGTACAAGGAACTCCAGGCATGGACCATTATCAGATGTAGGTCTGTATGCAACAGCAATACAACTGTCAGATCTCGGGTCAAAACTAAGTGACAAATTTCTTCTTCACAGAAAGAGGACCAGAGCATGCAATTAATATATAACAGCAATTGATGCATTTCTCACGTGTGCCCTGCCAAGGATTTTGAGGCATTGTGCCAGTTTGGGGCACTGTGCCAATAAAAGACATTTCCTAAAACATTCTCTTACAGTAACATATAATTAGAACAAGTGAAATGAGAGTCTCACCCATAACAGAGGAGGGGAAAAAAAGCAGGAGAAGTGAGTATTATCCAAATCCAATACACACAATGCCAAACCTGCTCATTTACTCAAAATAATTAAATTAAGAAAAAATCTTAAATAAAAATCTTAGCAAAGCAAGGAGGCGTGGAATGAGATTGTCTTCAAGGGTAATATATTTTGCACTTAGCAAATGCAGAGACAGTTAAACATGAGATATCTGCAAGGCAAAGAGTGCCTCACGAGGACGAGTTTACAAAACAGCCTTGAATATGTTCATGGGCTTGAAAACCATGGCCTTAAAATCTTCTCAGGTGCCTTTACTGATAACATACATGATGCAGAGCACATTATGCATGCATGAAAGTAGCAATGAACTAGCAAGCAGCTGCACTGCAGTATATAAGGACTATCTCCACATTAAGTATAAGGAGATATAAAGGAGTTTAGGAAAAAGGGAAGAGTAACAGTTGAACCCTCTGCAATACCTGGATTCCTGCTGATAGGGCGAAAATGAAGTTTATGCAAAAGATCTTGAGTCAAATCACTACTATTAACTCTCAACAAGAGAGAGCACAGAGGGAGAACAAACATTTCATTGCTGCTGCTTCCCCTCATACAGCAAAGCTTCTGCTCTTCACAATAAGGAAGAGGCAGCTCACATGTTTAAATATTTGATATAGACAGAGTTTAAATTGCCTCATGCATCTTATAATATTGAAACAGTATTATCAGTAAACATAGTAAGGACAACATAGCAGATCACTTTTGGAAACATAAACCTAGGAAGTTATCAAAACAAGTCAGGTTACTAAGCAGGCAGCAACACTGAAAACATTAGTGACCTGTTTAGTCTGGTGAGATGATGAGAAAAAGATTAGTATATGTTAAGACTCATAAAGAGGCGACACAAAATCATCACTTGTTCACAGTTCCATAAGGAGGATGACATGCTATGCCATGGGTATTTGTGTGAAATAAAAAAGATAGCCCTCAGCCAGACATACAGAACATCATCATGAACAAAATTATTTACATTGAAAAAATATTACTCAAGCCATATGCACCATGTGTTATGTTGTTTCCTGCAGCACTCATTGTGTGTATAATGGACCTATAACAACCTGACCTCTGAATATACCTGACAGCTTAGCTGAGAAATGAGAAGAAACCTCCTGTGATGCTTTTGGAGGAAAATTTGTAGTAACAGCTGAAAAATGAAACTGCCATTTCTGAGAGATATTGGTAGAGTACTTGTTATTTTATTTCTCCGAACTTCTGTTTTCAACATTGCAGTCCATGATACTGTACTGTATTATGACAGAGTGAGCTCTAAACATTCCTTAATCCTCGAAGCTTATTTAACTCTGGGTTTGTTCTCTTCTGCCAAAACAGCCCCACATAGCCCAAACTGCAGCCACACCATCTGATTTTGGGAGAGCTTTGTTACAGAATTAGGCCAGAATTGCCAAACTTATTTACAGAGATTTGTCTGTAGATATCCAGCCTCACCCAGGAACAATCTGGTTGTGATTTCTTACTGTTTTCTTGGTGACAATCAGAGATTTGTCACCAAAGTCTGTAGAACAGTAACTGTGTGTCCTAAAGGCTGTGAAACTAATCAAAGTCCATTTCAATCACTCTTCCAAAATCTGTCCCTAACCATACCACTCAAACTGCCAATGAAACAAACCTTAAAGCAAAGCAAAGTAGGGAAATACACAATCCAAGCATCTTGTTAGATAAAAAATTACTCAGAAAACAAAGAAAAAAGACAGAGGAAATTAGGATGTTAGTTATTTCCCTTCAAACCCATGACAGTGACTCACAGAATCAATTGTACCAAACAGACAATTGTTGGGAGAAAACACGATCATCAATGAAAAAAAGCAGCAACAAAGCACACAAAGAAAGAGGCTGTGAGCTCATCATGACTCCTGTTTGAAAGAACTTCATGGCTGTAAACATGCAATTCAGTGACACTCTATTGTAGGCTGAAGGAGAGCTTGAAGTCCTAATGTTTCATCAACTCTTAACTTTGGATGGCTAAGATGGTCTTTTGGTGAAAGCTGTAATTTTGACAGAAATAAGAGCTTAGCATTTTCTGGAAAATGTGGTCACAAATGTGAGTTTGAATCCTTAACACACTTCTCTCAGTCCAGAAAAGCTGGCTTTTGTGTACTGTTCATCAGAAACTTACTGCTCTTATGCAAATAATGTTTTTGTAGGACACTGAGAAGCAAAACTCTGAAAAAATACATTATGAAATTATCACAAGGTACAAGTAACATCTAACTCTATAGAGGTAGTCTTTTAATTAAACCTTCTTCTGCAATTAACATGAATTCCTATAGGCACCCACTGCTCTGCTGCCTTACTTCAGATTTCATTTTTAAGAAAATCTCTTGCCCCAAATACTCTATCATTTCCAAGCACATTATGGAAACCAGTGGGTAAATGGAAGCAAGGTCTAATGAGACATCAGCAGAGATCACAACAGCAGAATTACAAACTAAGGGAGTGGGATTTAACAGAACTGAGACCACATTCAATAAAAAGCTTCCTGAATCATGATGCTTCTTAAACAGATTTTCATCTTTAAAATTTCACCACTTATAACCTGTAGCATAATAGGTGAGCAATGCTTTTAAAAGCTTTTACCTCTATGGAATGCGTCACAGTGCTGATAATAAAAATTTGTCCACCACATGCAGCCCAAATGGTCTCCTCCATCACAAGCAGACTTCTAACAGGCAGAACCCCCAATTTAACTATCTTCTGAGGTTCCGTGTTCCATGTCCCATCTTCAACAAAAAAAGAAGAAAGATTATATGCAACCAAATGGTGATCTTTGCTTTAAAACAATTCTGACAAGCCCACTGCTTGAATTTGTGCAAGTTGCCACTTCAAGCCACACTGTGATTTGTGTATGGTTACTTTTACCTTCCAAGGCAAGTTTGTAAGGATAAAACAACATTAAGGGGAAAACCCAAACCTAAGTACTCATATATCTGTCAATAGCCCAAATTTTATCTAGGTTAAATGATAATTCAGGAATACCACATTGCTGTTTTGATACAACTGCTTTTCTTCACAGAGGAAATACAGGCAGAAACTCATGGCTGACACAATTGTCCCCAGCTCAGAAGGAGCTCATAACCAACTTATTTCAAGATGAATCAATTTCTAACTAGGACAGAATCATCTTTCATGTGCAAAGTAGTCAGGAAGATTTTTACTGTAGGCTCCAATGAGTGCAGATGACTCTCTAAGAGCATATTGATGGAATGGACTTTCCTGCTACTAGATGCTTCATTTAAGACGGAAATTAAAAAAAAAAAAAAAAAAA
>VZRF01010838.1:266959-357212 GCA_013396875.1 Vireo altiloquus
GAAAAGAAGAAATTAAAACTTGGTCTTGTGCCATATCTTCACTTTTCTTACTTTTCCCACTAACTAAAAAACCCACAGTGTTTTCTTTGGACTGCATTTAGCAGATCTAAATTAAATTATGCATGTGGATGTGGCACAATCAGTTATTCAGAGAGGTTCTGGTAAGAACTGCATGCTTCTACCTACTGCTCTGGACACTCAATGGCCATGTCTTTGAAACAAGGACTAGCAGATTATTTATCCCCAAATTTAAGAGCCAGCAACATGAGCTTCTTGAAACAGTTGTAGCTTTATCTTTTATACATACAAATTGCCATACTAAGTACATCAATAATAATTTTAATTTTTTCATATTAGTTTATATATTGTAAGTGCTCATTGAATATAGTCTCAAAGATCACATTTCTACACATTATGATTTATTAATAATATAAAAATCTGTTAAAAGTAACTGGGTTTTACATTGAGATAAAATATTTCAAAAAAGCACCATTTCTTCATTGAAAAGCCACCTTCCTGCACAAGCTGCAAAAACGTTGCCTACTTTTCTGATACCGGTTTCAACTCAGTAACCACTTAAATTTTGATTGATGAGACTAAAGTAAATATATCTTTAGGCAAGCACTTAAGCACAAGTTTCTCTTTTCCCTCCTCAGAACAAGTGCATCTTCGATTATTTGCTCAGGGAAAGAGAGTAGAAAATTTCCTGCTTCACCAATAACAGTAGCAACAATAATGAGAAGCCTCAGTTCTGGAGCACTTCTCAACGTTTCTGTCATCTCTGTGATACAACCTTCGCTGAGTCATTCTCAGGATGTGGCTCTCTTTTGAAAGCATCTTTGTAAAAGTGACATTTAGTTTCAGGCTGTCAAAATAATTTTCATTATTTTAGTTTGCATTGAGAAGAGTGCTTCCAGTTATGAGCCTGCAAACTCTCCCAGCAATGTCAAAGTCACTGTGTTCTCTATGACTCATATGTGCTATTAGTAATAAACAAACTTCTGGAAAAGTTTCCATTTTCTAGCAACCACATTATCCACAAATTAAATTCTAAACTGGAGGCTGCCCATACCCTATGATTGCTGTAACCACTGTAAGCAGTGCAAAGCCCTCAGACAGTGAAGCTGCACACGTGTGTGTCACAACTTTCATCGTGTAAGGGATGCTGACTGCAGAAGTTAACAACCTGTACGTAGCATCTTTCTTAGGGATAAACCCAGCATGATTCTGGTACATTCTTCTTGTCTTTTCTGAAGGATAAGGACTGTGAGTTTGGGCAGGAAGCAGACATGCTGAGCAAAAAGCTATTTTTTCTAGTAATATTTTCACACTGAAAATATGTTTTACATTAATGTAAACAAAAGTTCGTGGAACCTGACAGCTTTTTCTCTTAAATACATTCAAGCTACGCATTAGTATATATATATAAAGTATAGCTGATACTCAAACAACAGGAGAATAAGGATTTTCAGGATCTCAACTGTTGACTCAGATTTACATTTTGCTTAAATTCAGTTTCAAACATCTAATGTGTTTCTTTTTTTTTAATCTAGACTTTTATGCCTTGAAGTTCCATGTAACTCCTCACATGACAAAGCACTATGCCTTATTAATAATTTTGATGAATGTAAGAAGATGAGTTCAACACTATCAATGTTATAAATATCATCTGTGTCAAGAATATTTGATTGAACATATATGCCTAACAAAACTCAGTTCTCACAAAACCATTTTATGTTGCTGTGTTGCTGTGTAGGACTAGACATACAAAGAAGGTGAGATACAAATGTGATATCTTTCATGATACTGTGATTTCATGAAAATAAACCTGGAATCCCACTTGATGTATTCGCCCAGGAAAAATCCAAAGCTATCACTCTACCCTATGATCCTAGTCATGTGATAAGGCTATTCTCTGGTGCTTTTTTATTTCTTCCGGCAAACATTACTGTCTTCCGGATCAGACAGCATCTGAGACAGATGAGGAGGAAAAAGGGTGGGGGGAAAATCTCTGGTCTAGTAATTAGAGCAGTATTCAAAGGATGCGTCAGCTGTGCTCTGGACCCTGCCTCAGTGAACGATTAATTAATTATACCAAGTGGAATGGCACCAGAAGGACAAATTAAGCCCTGTGCATCTCTCTCCTCTAATTTTGTGGCAGCCAGGGAAATCTCTTGAGAGTGGAAAGCATGGGCAAAAATCTGCTCAAGCAAGGCAAGGGATTAAGCCTGGTAATCCGACATACTTCTGTAAATGCTTTAACCACAGGCTGCTGGATAAAAGTAAGATCACGACTTCATTTTGCTGACCAAGAATTTTATCACCCATCTCCAAAATTATTTAGCAAGTCTGTGTCCAGTTCACAAGTGGTTTAAGACTGTCAAAACCATACTTTGAAGAAAACATAATACTCTCCCTGCCTCTCTCTCCATCTCAGCAGACCCTGTTCAATACTTGCCAGCACAGACTTCATGTTTGACACTGGCTACTTCATGGAATCTGTCTGATCCAATGTCCATTGCTTCTACAGTCTAAGGGAAAAGGAGCATTATCTCTATCCTACTTGTGTAAACACAGGCAGATTCAAGACATACATATGTAAGTAGTTCCAATAAATGGCACTATCCAGGTACTTAGAATTACAGCACTTGCAAAAAGATAAGGAATAGCCTTGTTTGATGCCATAAAATCCTTTGCTAGCTACTGACTAAATAAGTACTTCTTCCTGGCAAAAGAGAAAAGGAGCAAGAAATAGAAGCCAAAATAAAACTTTTGCCAACAGAATCTCAAGGCATACTGTATGAATTGCAGGTACAGCTGTTTGCAGGAAAGAGATGTGTCTACAAAACCTGAGAATAGGGTCAAATATAGAAATGAACCTAGGGGCTTCTGGAAATTAGATGTCATGTATTTGTGTTGTATATAAGATGTCTGATATTTGTATATTAGATGAGTATTTAAAAAAAATAGAAGACAGTTTTTATACTAATAGACCTGTGTTATGTCACCGTGTTATGCCACTATTTTTAATACTCTTTGTAAGTTGTATTTCTCCAGAAGTTACATGCCACAGTTTATACACCAGTGTTGAAGAGTATCTTGCAATGCATATATCAGGCTGTTTAGCTGCATCAAAGTAAGGTCTCTCATGATCAGGAAATATTTCTAAGACTTTAATGTATAAGGACATTATTTCCATTAGTGCATTTTGTTACTAGTCTTGTGATTTTTATGAATTTTGGAAAATTAGTTATCCTTCTATTCACTCAAATTTAATCAAATAGGAAAAGTTTTTAAAAAATGTTCATTTTACAGAACACAATGTTGGCTATTTTATCTTTCTGTGGTTTGTCTCCACAAACCCTTCCAATGAAGGCAAGTAGTATTATTTTACAGTAAATTATAAGAATAAGCTTCCTATTATTTCATTTATAAATATTTTAAAATATTTTGTACTTTTAATAATTATAAGTAGTTGGTACACTCAGGTCTTCATATGAGATAACCTACTAACATATAGTCTATTTTCTCCGAAAGTCTTTTCAAAGTTTGTAGTAGTTTTCCCTTCCTTTATGCTTTCAGTCAAGCTGAACCAAGCAAGCTTTTTTGTTGACAGCTTCCTCTCTTGCTTAGCAGCACTATTGATGGTTTCAACAGAGCTGCCAACACAGCCCTGGGAACAGCAGTTCTTGGTTAATTAGTGCAGTGGAGCACAAACACTTTTTCTGTCACATGGTACATAAACCAGAGCGGTGGAGGAGTAAAATGGTTACCTACAGAAGTCAAAAGTTTAGCACATTCCTTATCACTTGAAAATAAGATGAGACACTCAGGTCTGCTCTTCTAAACAATGTGTAACTAGGAATGTCCTACACTATGCATGCATACTCCTTTTTTCTCACATATGCATCAAATTCTTCAAGCTAAACAGCTGACAGAGCTCTTCCACCACCTTCCTACAGGGGGTGGTGCTGGAGGTCCTGGCATGAGATACACAAATAAGACTGAAAGCAATGTCAACATATTTCTGCTAATGAGTATTATGTGACACTGAAAATACAACAGTATTTTATCTCTGTTTCAGTATCACTGCTCTAGTTCTCTCCCTAACAGCTTAATACCACTCCTTATTTTTCACAGCAGTACCTCTCACAATATCTACTTGAAGTGGCAATCACATGCCAGAAATCCACTCTTCAGACAAGCCAGAGCAGTACATGGACTCATTCAAGCTCTGACTTTGACATCAGTGTTTTACATTCCACATATTCTTCCTTCCTCAGTTTGTCAGAGGATACAAGTGTCTAACCAAATCCATCAAGGTACCTCACCAATGAACCAACTTGCTACTCCTTCACTGTTATAACTGTTTCCTCTTACTCTTGTATTTCCTTTCAATTTCCATCATTTCCCTTCATATTAATCCTTTTAAAATGCTCACTTGATTAGTGTCACAAGGCCTCTTTGGACAGGTAAGTCATTGAAACTTCTGAACAACTTCAGAGCTCCCTAAGCTCTTACCAGTGAAGTCTCTTCTGTTCTGAGCATGGCCAAAATTGCCTCAGCTGTTAATTATTTCACCTGACCAAACTTATTTAAACTACTAAAGTATTAATTCTTCTACTTTCTGCCACATAAATTCTGAGTTTTATTTTCTTTTTCCTGTTTCTCTCCGTACTCTTTACAGGACTTCATGGAAAGGAAATGTATATCAATGTCTAGAAGAAAGGAAGTAGCTGGAACTGACTACAGTATATCAGGAACAATACAGCTATATTATATAAAGATTGTGATTTCCCTTTCCTAAGATACTTTTGTGAATGGAAGTCAAACACATGCTGACCTTTTTTGCTATTACATCACTCAGAAAACACATCTGCTGCGCTGTCTGCAATCACCACAAAGTTATGTTTTTTTAACACAAAGAATACAACACACTTTTTCCTTAACCTCTTCTAAGCATGTTTTGCATGGAAACATTAACTCAGCCTGAGGCAAACACTAAATGCAGAATTTTTCAGACTGATAACTGTGCCAAAGTTCACAGACCTGTAAAGTAAACTCCCAACAAACAAGGTGTCAGAAATTTTGCCATCTGCATCTCTCCCATTCCTATGTAGAACAGCATTTAATTCACTAGCTGTTTCGCAGTTCCCCAAACAAGTCTTCTCAAACAAATAAAATGAAGGATTAGTGCGTATAATTATCAGGGATACTATTTTTACAATTAACCTATTAGCTGACCTGCATCCTAGTTTTCTGTGATATTTTCACAAATCACCATGTTAGCCCACATTTAAGAGCCAAGTAGATTTTATGGTATTAGCACCTCATGATTTTGCCTTTAGTTTATGTTCAAATACATTAAAGCTCAAGGGGTTTTTACCTCATAAGTGAAAATACATGGATACAGAGATGTCTCAGTAAAACATGACTATCTTCCAGAAAGGAAGTTGAGCACCTCCTGCTCTCCCACTAACATGGCACTTGCTCCCTGGTTTACTGTTCAGACTTCTCAGTTTCCATTTATACTACTTCAAGACAAGATTTTCTGGAGCCAGAGAATACTCTGGATGCTCTTGATCTGCTAAAGTTCTCTAGTGAAGAAACTCCAAGAGACCACTTGCTGTTTGTAAACAAACATAATGGATATTTATATGCACTGACCTCTCTGAAAACAACTGGAGAAATTAGAGCTATTTGGGTCCTTCAAACCAAATGACACAAGTCGTGGGTCTTTGACTAGAGTAAGACATCGAGCTTCAGTGACTGAACTGATTTACAGATTCTGCCCAGGAAGGAAGACAAAAGGACCTCAACTCTATCAGAGACTGTGAGATAGATTTTCATCCTAGAAGAAAGATTATCCTTTTTCATTCATGGAATCCTGTAACAGGCTGCATAAACATTTTTCCTGTGTATCTCACAGTGTTTGTCCTTCTCAGGCTTCAAATCAAAATGTAATGCAGTGATACACTTCACATTCACTTTTAAATCTTTACTCAGTCTCCTCTATGATGACAGAACGAAACCCACACTGAAGTGCTTGGCTGAAAAGTAACCCCTCCTGCAGAACAGAAGGCAGCCCTGATGAATTGCACAAAGCCCCTCAGAGGTTTTGTTCCCCCTCCCTCCCATTTCACTGCTTGGATTCCTTTGTTTGGTAAATAGGTCAGCACTCATAAAAACACCCCTCCAGGGCTGACTGCCTCACATAACCACAGCAGCTATAAGGAACACAGACACTAACATGAGAGCTGCTGAATCACACAACTTCCACAGGGCATGGAGAACTGAAATAAGCCACACTGACCAAGCAGTAAGGACAGGGACTACAAGATTGACTGACTAGAGTCAGAAAAATATCATTATTTCCCATCTCAAAGCTCCAGTGATAACGACCCAGACTTTGACAGGCTCTATGAACATCTCACTGCCCAAAACCAGTGTATTCAGAAGAAGATAAAAGGGATGCCATCATCCTGGTCATGCAACAACCTCAATCTCATAACCAGACTGTAATGCAGTCTGATTAACAGCTCTGCCCCATCTTTAACATTCTCTGTATATATGCAACCCATTAATCCTTTCTTAGTTATACTGCCAAGGATATCAGTTGTGTTTTTGAAGTGGTCTTTTCTGGAAGAAGTTGAGTGATGGTAATTGCAGTATTAAAACAGCTTGAACACACCAACACCATTCAGAGAAGACAGATTCACTTTAATACCCCTCCCAGGTACATAGAGAAACTGAAACACCAAAAATGCTATGAATCTAAGATCAAGACCTCACTCCCGTGCCTCAAAAGCGAAGAAAAAAAAATGCTATTCAGTGGTAAAAAAAAAAATTATGTTTTAAAGGGAACTGAAATCTAATGTCTGGCTTTGGATCAGAGACAACAGCTCAACAGGAAACCTACTGGGTTGAAGATGACAACTGGATAAAGGAAGTTTTTTTCCCCAACACATTTTCCCAGATCCTTTGTTGCTTGGGAAAAGCACCAACATCCTGTACCCTTCCCAAACAAAGTCTTTACATGACCTAACAGTAATTTGTTCCAAGATTACAGATACTGACTTTGGTTCCTCAGTTAGAGACTGGTAGGATTTAGAAGCCAAGGTACAGTGCTACGCAAATGCAGCTGCTGTTAGAGAAGCATGGCAACCATCATTACTGCAGCTCACACAAATAAGGCAGCTCTCTGCTGGCTCTGTGCTTTGCAACGTTAGGAGCCTGTGCTAACATTTCACTTAAAACATGAAGGTTTCAAACCTTGAGCAAAGCCTCACTGATTTTGAACTGAACCACTAGATATGTATGCAATGCTGCAGGAAAGTTAGTGAGATGTACTAGAAGCACCCAAATCAGCTCTGGAAAACACAGTTGTGGTTCAGAAGAATTGCCTTGGATTCTCCTTTATTCAAATTATTTTAGCCAATTATTTAGCTAGATACAAAACAAGCAACTGCGATGCTAATAGAAAAAGGAGGCCTACCATGAAATACATGAACTGTGCACATAGGAAAGACTTACCCCATCTGTACAGTAAAAATGGGATTGCCATTTTAAATGAGACATACAGAAATCTCTACAATAGGGGATTTCTGTGTTTCAAAAACAACAATACTGGGTAGCTGAGAGGAATTAGCAGTGAGTTGTGTAAAACACCATGTACTGCTGTTAGCAAACAAATTTTTGGACTCCTTCAACGCTGAAGACTTCTGGGTTTAAGCTAAGGGGGAAAATCAATTTTCACATGCCTTTATGATGAAAGTGGGAAAAGTATCAAAGTTCCTACTATCCTTCAAAAAGAGACAACAAGTCTCTCCAGACATACCGGAAAGAGCAGTAACCCTGGTTCAGCAGTTTCACAAAGAATTTTCGGAAAATATAATAGTGGAAAATTACTTCTGCCAAAATACACTGACATGTGAGTTCCTCAGGATGCCATCAAATCATATCACTATATTACCTTCTGCTTTTGTGTAGATTGAGATGGTTCCATTCACCAAGCCAGCAAACAAGTATTGAGACCTATATGTTAAGCTCATAACAGTTGATTTTTCAGGAGTGAAGAAGTGCTGAAGTCGAATTTTCTTTGAGCCTTGGCAACTTTTGTAAACAGAAATGCTATAGAAAGAAGCAAAAATAAACAGACTTGTGAAATTATGTTTTACATAGTTCCTATTAGAATATGTAAAAGAGAAGTTTAGAATAAAATATTGGGGCGAAGAGGATTTTCTCCTTCAATTCTTGACACTCGAGAATGTCTGCATAGACAACTTGTAATTACTTAACATTGACATATGACAACACATTCATATTATCTTGTCTGCAGAAACAGTTATAAAAAAAAGGGGCATAATAAAAATTCTGCTTGAAGTCCTTATTATGAATCTACCTAAAACTTTTATTGGTTTAAAAAAGTTAATTATTATTACCTTGAGAACTAGGGAAAAGAAAATAAAAATTCACTACCAGATGTCGCTTACACTTAAAATTTCTACAATTCATATTGACTGTTATCATGGGTATGTTAAGAATACTGCGAAGTCTGGAATTAAATTAAATTAAAGATTTCTAGAAATGGCATTTTCCTTGGAGAATTTTGCTGTCCTTCATTTAACTGATTAGAAACACCTTCAAAAATCACATGTAGTTACACACTTATGCCCTCACTAACTATAACAAGGTCTGTTTGGTTACTGACCTATACATTTGGAACATACAGCCTTGTTCTTCAATATAAATCAAATGATGGTTCAGTATGCCATCAGTTCAAAGAGAGCAAAGTAATTCATGTCAATAGTAAACAGCAGTATTATCTACTGATGTGACAGATCCTGCATAATATGAAAGGGCAGAAGATTAATGGATGACTCTTTGCCATTCTGAAAATTTTCCAGTACCTGAAGACTGTTGTAATGTTACAAAGGTAGTATTTACATTTTTCAAGTATGATGAACTAATCCTCTTTCATCAAAAACATGCACTGCTTTAATTTCAGTTACCACATGGTGTAATTTTAAATAATGTAGAGTGCTTTTTTTCCTTCATTTAAGTGGAAAGGTCACATTGAGGTCACTAGGATAACACCTGGATACCTTTTAAAAAAGTAAACATTTTTTATTACACAATTTTGCTATAGAACAGCAAATTTAATCAATAAATAATTCACATTACACCAAAAATAAGAATCACCTTCCTTCTTCCATGCCAAGGCAGATAGTAGGCACATTAGAAGTTTTTCCAAGAACACTTTCAGAGTCTGGAACTTTGTTTTGCTCTTTCAGCTTCTCTTCCTCTGGTATGTAGACCATGCAGAGAATCCGTGACTCCACATTGAAGCACTCAATAACCTTGGGGCTTGAGCTTTGAAATGAGACTATTGCAATCTGGCCCATCTGATTAGTACAACTGCCAATCTGAATTGGAAAAAGGAAAACAAAAAATTTTTTAAAAACCCAACCCAACCAACCAACCAACCATAAAAACCAGATTATGACTGATACCTGCCTCCAGGAAGATCAGGATGTACAAGAAGGAATGACTGGAATTTTAACTGAAGAGTGCATCTCAAGTTATATGTGCAAATTTGAATTTTCATGCATTAAGACATACGAGAATAATTCAACACAAATACAGGAGATATCAAAACATTTTATATACAAACTTGCCCAGTACACTCACAGAACAAATTATTTTTTTAAAGTAGGAATAATATTATGGCCTATTGTGATCTCTGACTCAAATGCATATACATTACATAATGCAATTATGGTATCTGTGCAACATGTTATTTTAAGAACTGAGGTTCTAAATTATCTCAGGTTCTTTTTAAACAGGTAATACAGGTGAGACCTGTCCTTTGCACAGCAACAGGTCTACAAAGAAATGCTCTGTCCCAAAAGAAAGAGTAATGTAAACTTGCTGATACAGTATCCTAAATTTCATTTCTTCCTGATCCAGAACTAAGCATCATCAACATGTCCACAAACTTGTAGATTTTAAGGACCAGGGAGAAGTAAAAAAAAAAAACAAAAAATACCAACAAAAAATCTACCCAACCACAGTACATGTTTTTATATAGTAACTCTTTCTGTTTATATAAAATAAAATAGGAAATAGAAAGGAAGAATTTGTTTTTGCAACACTGTTTACAAATGGCAAAGACAAAAGGAAATTATATGGGTCTCCTTGAAAAAGACCACTAAGAAAAGCTATTTCCAACTTTTAATTCACAAGAGTTTCCTTAAAATTTCAGGATTGATGTAGCTAGAAAAGCTCCTGAAATCATTAGCTTCTTTTTTTTAAGAACAACTACTATCCATCTCATTTTTTTTCTGGAATATCTGCATATCTGGGGTCATAGCAATATGTAGAGTAGGTGTTTTTCCTGTACAGATTAAACAGATTCTATGTGACTAAAACGTTCTTAAAATATGAAAACAAACAGCAGGACAGTGTAAGTTCATATGGGTTTTAGCAGCAATTGTTACAAATTAGCACATAATTCCCTTCTGAATGTGCTCAGCACTTTGGAATTCGTTCTGTGCTGCACAAATCACACACACTTTACTGACACCCTACAGAGGCCAGCAAGATCACACGGACAAATTACTAGCTATTCTTTTATCTTTAAACCAACAAACAAAGAGAAAAAAACAACCAAATATTTATTTCATGTCTACACATTGTTCAGAGTCACAAAAAGCAATGGAAAGAAACAGGAGACAACTACTTTCAGATTTTTTTAAAGACTACGCTTACCCAAAGAAAACCATGTTCCACAGCACAGGAATCTGACTCTGTTCCTCCAGCAAGGTATGGCTCAGGATTATAAGCAGCACATTCAATCTTCAAAGAGAGGAAAAGAGAGCTGTTAGCACATTAAAAAAAATATGTCTGTTTCTCTCTACTTTAGTTTGTAACTAACTAAAGCGTTCAAGGATATCAAAGAATCTCATGAGGCAAGGAGTCAGTTTAGCTCATGCAGCTTCCCATGGGCAGGGTCAGCTGCCCGGGTATTGCTCCTGACACATTCCCTATCTACCCCTACAAACGTTCAAGGCCAAAGACTACAAATTCTCTTTTGCTGATCTGCTCAAATGCTTCATGGCTTTTATTAAGTTTTTCCAAGTCCCCAACCTGATGCCATCCTTCATGTAATCATTAGCCTGTTACCTCTCATCTCAGACACCAGGTACTTCTGTTTCTCTGCAGTGTCCTTTTACACAGAAGGCTGATACATGGTATGACCCTGCCTGAGACTCCTCTTCATTAGGCTAAATTAACATTATCACTTAATTACATATAATTTTTTTAAACTACTGCTTTTTCAAATTTTTGTTTTTAAACTTATTATTGTCACTTTTTCAACTGACATCTCTCCAGAAGATGTAACAGCCTCACATGTATATTTGAGAGTGCAGTTTTCTCACCTGAACACACTATTCCAGCAGAGCTGGTAGCAGCACTACACCATGATTAAATCTTCAGAAGCCTGTTTCTACACATCTCATTCATTACTGCTCTTTGTAACAATATTACATTCCTAACCAATCCTTACCTTGCTGGTCTATTAAAAATTACTTTAACAGACTACCAAACCACCTCTTCAATCTGCATTTCTGAAACTCCTAATTTCTCCCCGAGCATACCATATGTCTGTCCTGCTGATTGTCATCCATTTTATTTTTCTTTTTCTCCCCTGCTCAAATTATTTCTCCAGGTGCCTTAGTCATTCTGAATGCTAATACTATCATCTCTCAGACCTTGACTCCCTCCCAATCTCATGTCATCATGTTACTGTCAGTAAATCAGTAACAATATTCATGATTTTATCATGCAGGCCATTAAAAAAAAAAACCCTGAACGCAACAACAGCCTCAAGATATATATTTAAGTCCATCCCAACTCTGAAGATTAATCAAGCATCAATGATCTGAAAAAAAAAAAATTTTCGACCTGTCAGGGATTTCTAATTTCCCTAATATCCACAGCAGTTTACTAAAGCTTATGTAAACATTTCAAAATATAAAAAAGAGACTCATATCTGTGTCGAGAATAAAAAGGTTTCTAATGAGGTGTGATACTACATTTTTACATAAGATTCTCTATAATTCAAACTAATGTTGTCATTATACTTGCGATTATACTGCAGTAATAGAGACAACTCTGTTAGTATTAACTTCCCCATAGCCTGGCAATGTCACCTCCCAACAGTGAACAATTAATTAAAAAAAAAACCAAAAAGAAACAAGTAGGCCAAAGTTAGAGTTCTAAATTCCAAGTTTACTTAATTTTCCAAAGTGCAAAGAATTTTACAAATCTGGAAGCCAACAGGCATTATGAAGTTATTTGCCTTAGTAGAAAAAACATTATTTATTCAGCAAAGCAATTCACAATATACAGATGAAAAATTGAAATCATTATATGAGTAAAAGAGAAAAAAAAAAAAGAGTTATCCATGCCAGTTTTAGCATGTCTCATTTAACACATGCTGAAGCCATCTACTTGTGTTGATTTACAGTAGCTATGACAATGAAATATATCACTAGTGAAAAATAAGACAGTCTGCATGCTGGATATTTCCCAGGCTCCTTGCTACACCTCTGTGTCACTCTGCATCTTAGTCAAAAATGATGATTTTTCCCATAGTTAAACCCTGGGAGTTTAGCTCTCAATCTTGACAGAAGCCCAGGATATAAACTTGCTCTGATGGCTCCCTACACCACTGGGCAGCCTGAGCAGCACCCAGAGAGCCAACAGGACTAGCCAAGCAAAGGTTCTCTTCCCACCCTGAGCTGTGGCCTGCGACCCAAACTGCAGCTGAGGTTGCAGAAAACCACCAGTAATACTTAAGTAATATTTTCTAGTAGTATCAAGGACTTGGGAGAACCAGGCATGACAACCCGGGCTCATACCCGCATTACTTTAGGAGCTGCAAAACTGGCAAAGTTAGCCCAGGCCTCAGGCAAATACTGTCACACGCTGTGCTTTCCTGAGATGCACAAGGCAAAGATTATCATCCAACTGTACAGGTAACAGACTCCCCTTTCCTTTCAAAATAAGAAGACTCTGTTCTAAGTTGATTACAAGAGCTGAGCCTGGGCTTTCACGGATCCTGGCAAGCATTTTCAGGACTTACAAATGCCTAGGTTTTAAGGAAACACATGCATAATTCAAGTTTCTGAAAGAAAATTAAATTAGCTGTTTATTTCACCAGTGGTGACTTTAGAAATAGTCAGTACAGAAAAAGCTGTTTAATAGGACAAGCATGACTATGGTTGTATGGGAAATCACAGAGTTTCAGTAGACTTTGGCTGCTCTGAAAACCAGTATCATAGAAATAAATTGTCTTGGCACCATTACACATTCCTACCGCATTTTGAATCACCAATTATTTTGCCCCAACATCCAGGCTTGTATACTCACACCTGGAGAGAAGCTGAGCTTCCCTCCTGTGTGAGCTGATGTAGCAATGAGGGCCTGCAGACACACCTCTTTAAGCAGCACCCATGCAATGATGTTAACAGAACACTGTGACTCTATCCACACATACACAATTTTATTTCCATTACTGTTTTTGCACAAGTCTTACTGACTGATGGTCAATAAGAAATCCTGTTGATACACAGGAAAAATAGCATCCAGCAATCTTCCTTTCCATCTATTCATTTGCTGTTGTACCAAACATCATTAAAGTCAGTGGTCAACAGGACTTCAAACTGACACATTATTTCAGGAAATGAACCATTAAGACAATTTCTATATCATTGTTCAGAATATGACATTTTACATAAGATTCCATAAAACATAATTTAAAATAAATTTTTAAATGTTGTTCTCTGTGCACTGATAAAAACTAGTAATTTGAGGATGATTTAACATAGTTACACCAGGGAAGGACAGCTTTCATGGAGATCATATTACTACCCTTTGTAAGCTTTTGGTTATTTCTAAGCCCCAAACACACACTTGGAAATCTTAGTTCTGTTTACACTGAGTGATTCACCTACATATGAAAGTGAATGTCATAGTATGTAAAAATAAGCATTATGCTTAGTGCCTCAAAGATTGCAGCATTTTGCATTCCCATGACCCTTCTGGACCTTTAATTGCTAATGATCTAAAACCAAGACAGCAACTCAAGAGAACTAACAGATGTGAACTAATAGATGTATTTACAATATGGTATTTTTCAGAAATTATATTACACAAAAAATCTAATTGCAATCTCATATCAAAATTCCATTCACCTTGAACTCCTGCTGCTTGGCCATCATCACTGGCATGTGTCTAACAAGCAGAGGATGCCTCTCCTTTTTGATTTGATTCCCATCATCTTCTATGCAGAACCAACCTAACAGGTTATCCTCCGCTGTAATGGAAAGAACAAACAATAAACACTCCACAATGCTTTCACTGAATAATCACTTACACCTCTCCACAGGAACAGGAAAGAATTCTGTTAGGACTAGTCAATACAAATCAGGCTGTTTTTATGCCATAGATGCATAAATGACAATACAAAACTGTGAGCAAAAATTCAATTGAGTAGATTACATACATAATGATAATGCAGAAAAAGAACACCTTACATTAGCAAAATGTTAAAAGTAGTCCCTTAATGATCTTGTAAATTGAATACTGAAAGTGGAAAAGACACATCAAACCTCTCCCCTCTTCCCTCTAGGAAATCTGTTTGTTGAACAGCATTTCTCTGCCTGTTTAAGTAACATCACTACCAACTCCTAGTTATCACAATTATAAAGATCCTTACAAGTCCTGGAATGATGGAAATATCCATTCTCTCTTCTTTTTTGTTACTTTTCTTGTCTTCAGTGAGACATCACAAAAGCACACTATTTTGACCATGTGCTGGTGAAACCTGCTTTCAAGCAAGTTAAAGTTTCTCAACTTAGGCACTGGAAAATCTAAGTGTCCATACCCCTGTACAGGCACAGGCGACTAATAACATCACAAGACAGGATATATTTTATTGCTCTAACTTAGATCAGGTTTGTATTGATTTAGATGCAACAATTAGTCACGAATACCAGACTTCATTAAAATACTGAAGAAAATACATTCCTTCAGAATGAACACCCTGTTTTCTCTACAATGTTATTACTTTGTAGCAATACAGAATCACTATTATTTACTGTATTGCAATTTTTAAAATCTACAAACAAATTTTCACCAAAAAAGAAAATTCATTCTCCAAAAAAATAAAAATAAAAAAATTACACTGTACATTGATAACTATTCGAACTTGTTAGGAAATTTGAGTAGGTATTACCAAGGGCCAGTTTAGCCATTTGTAAATTGTTGATCCAAGACTGTTTGATGGCAGGGGTAAATGTATTGAACACAGCTGTAAAGAAAGTTGGCCGCCCAGACCTGCAAAACAGAAAAAAAACAAAACAAACCCACTGTAAATGCATCGAGTATGAATAAAGGCATGGCTATAAGTGTTGAGAGAGATGAAATTCGTTATTTTCTAATACTTAGACAAAGACAGCTCTGATTGTAATGTGCAGGCTATGATATGCCATACATCCATGTTCCTACACTTTATATGAAATGGTATAAGAGGAACACCCTCACTGGTGAAGGAATACAACAGGGACAGTTCCCTATCAGCTGTCACTGCCACGGTTCCTCTCTTGCTTCTTGCACCCAGAACACTGGGCTGAGGAACAGGAGAAAAGCTACAGTGATGCTCTGAAACATTAAAGCTCTCAGCATTATGGCATAAGAACAAAAGTCAGGGGCTTACCATGGAGACAGAAGGGAGGGAAGAGCTATAGATTCTCAAATCCTCCCTTGTACATCTATACCTAATACACAAACCAATTTACAAAGTTTCGTAACCAAGATTTTTACTGACTTGTCCTGTTTTCCTGGGAGTTGCAGCTGAATTCTACAGCGATCTGCCGCTCTGATTTCATCTTCTTTTTTCAAAATCAGTTTTTGTAAACCTGAGGTCCAGTCATGGGCTACAGATTGGTTTAAGTTCTGAAAAATTAAAAAAACTAAGATTCAACACCAGCCTACCAGGCTGTTGCAAACAGGATAATAAGGTGATCCCTGCATATAGCAAATAATGACACATGGGCTTCAATTAGATCACATTTTAATAATGGATAATTTAGCCATATTTGTAAATATATTTCAGAAATATATGTAAAATATTTGCTAATGTATTTTATCCGAAGATTTAATCTCACATTGCTCAGTTTGATGATGCACAAATGACATTCCCAAGCATTTGTCAAATTAAAAAATATCAATTTGTATCAGGTGTATGCACAAACCTTTTACTTTATTCCAGCATCCACAAATACCATTTCTAAAGAAGATATTGTGAAAACATCTACAAATCATACTGAAAATATGCTTTTGTTCAAATCTTTGAGTGAAAGTGTTTACAGAGCCATCATGAAAGTTGCGTGGTCTAAATCTGTTTCAGATGCTGAAACAATAACTCACTGCAAGGTGAGTGGTCTGTTGCAGAGAGTAAAAGCATGGATGATACAAGGCATCAACACTAACAAGTCGACGGAACTACACACACTTTCCATGATCAGAATTCTATGACAATTTAAGTATTTTTCAAAAATAAAGAAGCTGACTTCATTCCTCAACTAAATTATTGTAATTATATTATGCACACCTACCTGGAAACCATGACTGAATTTAAAGTTTTCAAAGCATAGCTGGCTCTGACTGTCCATGAAGGCAGAAAGGTTTTGTATATGGTAATGGGGAAAGTCTTATGGTATATCTATGCTATACATATTCCCAATTATGCAGATGAAATTCACCTTCTAACACTCATGAAGCTTTGTCCAAAAGTACTGTTTCCATAAACTTCTTACAGAGTATATATTTTCACAAAATGTTATGTTTTATTTAATATCTTGACTCTGAAGCCAAGATAGGTCAAGAGAAACTCAGCTTTCATATATTCACACGTATACACACATATTTACTACCTGTGGTGGCAGGTAGGAGTTAAAAATTACATGTAACCATACATAAAATATATAAAAAAAATAAGCAAAAAAGTAATTGTTTGAAGTCTCAAGACTTCGTTTGGTGTTAAGTACTATATTTTTTTGCCAGAATATAAGCTGAATCAAAGAGATATGAACAAAGTGAAAGCAAAATACTTTCTGAAAATCCTTTTATATTTTAAGCATTGTTTTCCCCCAAAAGCCAGGATTATGAGCTTGGATGGGGATCAAGAGCTTCCTCCAAACAACCATCCTCCTACTACCATGTCTAACCACAAAAATCCAATTTCTTAACATCAAAATGTATTTCTGTTTCCATATAAGCTTATCAGCTACTGAACAAATGCAAACACTTGTAGTATCCACCTACACTTAAAAACAACAAGGAAAAACAAGATTAGAAGGACAGCTGTAATCTATTCATAACACTTAACAGTAAATGCATTACTAGAGGTAAAAATTATTCCACTTTTTGCAGAGAGAACTAAAGAATGTCTTGCACAGACCCTAGGGAGAGGCAACAATGCACTTTATAACAAGAACAAACTTGAAAAATAAATCCAGCTTTGTTTATTACCTGATAGTTTCCTTTAAGGCTGCTTATTAATTGACTAATTTGACCAAGTACATTCAAGTCATGTAAAAGGTTCTGCAGATCATGGTACAGTTGCCCTGGTCCCATATAGAGCTTGTCTAAAATGAATAAAACCATAAGGTTATACATAATGAAAAGATGCAATTCTCAGTTGAACAAGGAACGTATCACAAATATAATATAAACATATACTACATCTGAAAATCAGAGTGGTTTATTTCTACATATATCCTCAGTATTTCACTTTGATGCTCCAGCTGCTTCTAATGTTCCTGCAGACAGATAATTGTGGAATTCACTCCAGAAATAATAAGCAGTAGCATATATCACATCCAACCTTTGCACATACAGCCAGTACCACTGGCATTTCCTCTTAGATCATCTTATCATTGCCTTTTTAGCTACAATTAAGATTTAAGCTTTTTCATCTTGTATGATGGAGAGCACTATCTGCAGTTTTAATGCCCCTGTCTTAGGTTACAATGTTAGATGTAACCAAAAGAATGTATTCTATCTCCATCTGTTAAAAACAGGTGGGGCAGTGCTCTTTATCTCTTCCATGACACATCCCTGATAACTCCCTCTGGGAGATATCTTCTGTTAATGAGCCATCTCGCCTCGCTGCATGACTGATAAAATTACATCATCCCATTGTGAGATGCTCTGCCCAGGGGGAGGAACCAAGCATTCCTACCTGGATATAATCTGGAGGTTTGGAACACCACAGGTAGCCCTTACCTACTGGACTCCCAGAGGACAAGAGCTACGACTGGACCTTCACATGAAGACCAGACCCTTTTCAACAGGACCACTGCATCTGGACTGCTACAACCATCCTGACTAACAGGGTGTCAGGTTGTATCCTGACTCTGTCAGTGTTCTTGTACTATCGCATTTATTTTAATTTTTCTATTAAATTATAATTCTGACTTGCGATCTCCTACTGCTTTGTTTTCAAACTAGTACGACCCCACATTAGAATTGTACAAATATCAAAGCTTCACTGGCCCCAATATCTCTTGCTGCCATGGAAGTTTTGTTTAGCACCAAACAACAGACTTTCTGTAACACGTTAATTTAAACGTTGTTTTTGGTTACATGAAAAGTAAAAAAATATTTGTAGCTTTTGCTATGATGGTTTAATATTCAAAATTTGCTTTATTGATCATGAGACAGTTCTGGATCATATATCCATATCCTGACTACAACACAAGCCTGCAATTTCACTGAACCACTTGAAATTTTGCTGCAATCATGCTTAAATCACACAAGGATCTGTTCTAAATTCAGCAGAAAATCTGAACAGCAGCAGAAATGTTTTATGCTAATCATCAGTAAGTACCATGGTTTATAAGGGAACAGTAACTCAGAAAAACACACTGATTACTAGGATAAGGTGTCCATTTAAACGCAAGAAGCTTGCAAACCCCTAATGTGCTAGTATACTGTGACTACCATGATGCTAGGAGTGGAATGTAAAATGTAACCACAATCTTTTGGAAACAACACTCACTCTCCCATAAAAAACCCAAACTGACTCATACAGAGTCAGCATGTTTCCTTTTGGCTGAATGACAGGAACAGGACTGGATTCTCTTTCCAGGAAACTCTTGCTGAGATTCTTTAGCTCATCCAGTGCAATACCCAAACTATAGATCCTTCATCCTTACCACAGCTTTGGAAGTCTGTGGGCAGCAAACGCTCCTGGATCAGAAGGATTTCCATGGTGCGTTGGCAAGAACAAGGCCTAACACAGTGCTGGCTACTGGCTCTGCAGATGGGTCAGGGGCAGGGACAGGAGCTGTGCCACCTGCTCTGGCTGCGGGCAGAGGGTGCTGGGCACAGCCCAGCTGCCCCACACAGCATGGGCACCCCCAGTCCCTCCAGCCTGCTGCAGGGCCTGGGTACTAAACAAAACTCATCAAACCAAACACAGAGCTCTCCAAACAGTACAAGTCAGAATAAACATGAAAAATAAACTCATATGAAACAATGCTACTTAAATCATTAGTATATTTCCAGTTAGGTATCAAAATAACTATTTTTTAAAGACATTTTGCTCCTTGGAGGTATCATACACATAGAGACCATCACAATGTTTTTCTTCAATGCAATTCATCATATTAAGCTGGAAGTCTGCCTTAAACCCTGAAAAGCATAAAATAGCAAGGCTCAAAGAAAATATTAATGGCTACTGTATTTCTGAATTCTCCACTTCCCTGCAGGAAAACACAACATAAGTCTGAAATATTACACATTCCCATAAAATTTCAAATTATTATCTAGCCTTTATATCTTCTGGTAAATTGGATCAATGAAATTATTTCTGTGCATTGCACTTGAGCACCAAAAAGGGTAATGACTGCACTTTACTACTGTTTACCCATCCAGATAATAAATGCAACTATCGTCCTCTTCTTTTCCTGCTCTGAATGTTAATTAAAAGAACAATCTAGCCTTTTACTCTTAAAATCAACTTAGTCCATAAGAAAAGATAATTACATTTATCGTACACCATGAAAAGAAATGACTGAAAAGTAGATGTAAGAGAAAGAATTTTGAAATTATGGTCAGTTGAGTATGTTTGCAGTTTTGTTTCCAAAAAAAGAAAAAAATTAAACACTCTTCTTGAACTGCAGACTCCATCCTTTCATTAAGCTGTATTTTTACTTTCTTCAACCCAAATACTTGAAAAACCTACATCTGAAAAGATGTAAACACTTCTCTACTTGTATCTGTCTTCTGTTAGCTTACACCTTTTTTCTTGCTAACATCCACAATAATTGTAATTTGTTAAGTACCTGAATCATTAGTTCCTAGATGTATCAAATTGTTGATTTGAATGGGGCTACTTGCAAAGAAAGGAGCAGGTCAGTGTTAACAGGAAATCTGGTGCAATCTAGCTAAAAGTCATTATAATGTGTCTGGCACCGTAAAAAACACAAATGATATCATTCTTGCTCCAAATTTCTCTAACAAATAGATAGCTTCTGAAAAAAAAAAATTTAGACTGAACAGAAATAATTGTTTGATTAGTTGAGTTTCTGGCAGAAGTCCAGTCACCATTTATAAACTCCACTACTAAACAAACCAAACAGCTGCCCTGAAAAAATTATTACAAATATTTTTGTGGGTTTGAACCAAGAGAAAATTTATAACAATCAGGTTGTTAAAAGCTGGAAGTCTGTGAGGCTTCCCTTGCACAGGATGGATATTTTCACCCAATATTTTCACATTATTCTTAAATTATAAAAGCCAGGGTCACTCTTTGTAGCTTGATAAAGACAGTTACCAGAAATTTTGTTTATAATTGTTTGAAGAACAGACATTAATGCAACATATAACAAGCAGCATCCAGGCAACTCCTAGATGCTGCAGGACTTTTATAGTCTTCAACTGAAGCTCAAAAGCAAGCTTTAATTGCCTACACAGATGGACTTGCTCTGTGCAGTATGTATATATCCACCATGCCTGATAATCCTCTTCTCAAAGCTTCACATAATCTTACAAATATCTTTGTTCCGGCCTTGGTAATAAGGCATAAATCTTGAATTTCATTCAGTAATTGTCACCTGAGTCTCTTTTGTCTGCATCATGCATATTTTATAAGCTATTAATAAGCCAAGATAAAAAGGATGCAATATGAACGTCAAAGCAAAGAAACTAACGTGGCATCTGAAAGGTTGTCACACAGAAAAACCAAACAAAAGTAATTTTAGGCTCATTCATTAAAAGATCACATTCTCAGTACAGGAAAAGAAGCACAAAATCAAAACAGTAAATAATTAATGAGAGACTGCTTCCATCCTCTGATGTTCTAGAAAAGAGAAACAGCCAATTTAAGAAGAAATTTTAGTAGTCAAGGACTAGCTCAATAGGCATGACTAATATCAGTCTTTCATGGAGTCCTTAGTGGGCACAAACTGACACAGAAAAATAAGGCTTCAGAGATCAACAATGATGCAGATTCATCAGAAGCAAGTTCCCCAAAAACTGACCACTTGGATTGTGTGTGGATAATAAGTTAGAAGTTATAGCAACTTCATCTGTGAACTGGCTCCTGCAAGTGTTACTCACAATGTCATTTAAAATAGAATTAGATTCTCAAACATTAACCACCAGTTTATCCTGAGAATCGTCTGATGGAGGGTTTTTCTTGAGTGGAGGAGGTGGGGGAAGAACACTACTCTGTTCATCAGATGTTTCCCAGCTCACAACCACAGACTGGCTTACTCAGCCCACACATGTTCCCTGACCATTCAATTGCTGGCTATTTTGGGGTGGGTGTTCACTTTTTCTTTTATCCATAGAGAGCAGACTGAAGAACTCTTGGCTTCACTCCAAAGCAGATACATGGTCGGCTTCTTTTGTACTGTGAAATGCTTCACAAATGATAAAGCCATTTCCTTCTCATTTCTAAGCCACTTGCTAATTATCAAGATCTAAAACAATTTATTTTTCCTCTGGGAAAAAAACCTTCATGCATTTATAGAAGGCTCTCCCCAGCTCTACACATCCTACGTGCTACAGAGTGTGCCTAGGCAGGAGAGAAGGCAGCATGCTGTAAACAATAACCACATATGCAGCTTCAAAGGCAACTTTTTTGCATTCCACCTACAGATCAAGGGTGAAATCTTGGCCACATCTAACCTAGCAAGAATTTTTTTCATCAGCTCCTCTGTTGCTAAGATTTTACCAGAGGAATTCATGCCTCCCTGCAACAGGCAGGTTTACTGCCAACAACCAGTAATTAATGCAAAATACCCAATTCCTTGCTCAGCATTAAAATGAAATACACTCAAGGTTAAAATAGAAAACAAAACCACAGCTTGGGGAGAAAGAAGGTTAAAGTTGAAATTGATTTTGTTGCTATGTAAAATTGTGGACAAGATTCTGCTTTTTATAACAATTTCTTCTTAGGCCGAGATACATTTGAGTATAATGCTAAACATTTATTTTGGCTGCTTGTTTCCCAGTGTTAATCTCAGCACCACAGCTTCAGATTCAGCAGTTTTGCTTGGTTTGAAGTAATTTTTATAACTGAAACAGAAGCAATTTTAGCCAATTTATACCCAGGCATTTTCAAAGCCTGCAGGAAACTCCCTGGGTGTGGTTAAAGTCAGTTTAACTCGGCTCAGGCAAAAGAAAAATCTGGAAGGTTGTGAATAAATATACATATGCAAGAGAAGTGTCTGTGTGCTCATGCCTGGGCAGAGGGGGAGGATTCCCACCTCTGTCAGAAGGCTGGGGAGCACAGCCAGCAGCCACAGCTCTCTCCCTGCCCAGCAGCACCTGCTTTAATAGGTGCTGGCACAGCAGCTGCTCCCTTGGGATTGTTGTCCATCTGGGTCCCCTAAATTTTCAGTTTTCATGGGCATTTCAAGCATATTGGTTATTATAATCCTGAACTGATCACATCTTATTCTTCCCTTCTAAGAGTTACAAAAGGACACATTTATTTGCCATGGTGATTTGTTACTTGTAGACATTTTCTACTAGCTCTTGCGGTGTGTTCTGATTCCCATTTGTGAACTACTCTTTTAACACAGATTTATGCCACTAAACAAGACAGAGTAGATGCAATCACCCTTAATTTAAAAATCTATTGCTGGGCAAGCAAACATAATGGTTCAGCTGGTCCCTTCCCATACTAAACTCCTGTTTATTACCAATTAGAAGGATTTTCTTCAAGTAATACCATTACATAAATCCAAATGTCACACAAATTAAATAAAAGCCTCAGTCAATATACTCCTAATATTGCAACCATTTTTGCAAGTATTTCTGTATTGTCCATCACGTTGAAACGAAATACTGTTAATAGACAGACTGCTGGGTGTCTCTTTTACTGCAAAGTAATATTGACAACATCTGCCTTGAGTATAATCATAGAAATGACCTTTTTTCCACCTAGTTGAAAACCACAATACATCAATACAAATTGCTTTTGGAATAGTTATATTGAAATGAAGTGAAAACTGATGCATCATGAAAATTCAAGGTCCTCATAAAGGTTACTTTACTTCTGAGAGACACAGAGCCCTGAAGTCAGACTACTGTTGCACAAAATGGATAGATCATGAATGCTCACATGTAAAAACCACAACTGAATTGAGAAAGGCTCTTTTCCTGACTACAGTTCCAGTGTCACAAAGGGGTAACACAAAATTGGTGATATGCTGGAACATGCCAGATTTAAAGACCACTCTGAAAGGTTGGTATATCCCAAATTTGACTTGCCATTTGCAATCTGGTCTTTGAGGCTGAGCACATTTGTATTGCTTCCTCCCACTGAGCCATCTGTGTGCATCCAAGCAGCACACAGAAACGTCAAGTGTTATGAAAGGAAGAGATTTGGAAAAGTTTCAATCCTCATTTAGAGCATAAAAATCACCTGGGATGAGGGAGGAAGTTACATATGTGGGAGGTAACTTTAGAAGCTGCTGTGTCTGAGAAAGGCAAAACAAAATGGTATTTGTATAGGATTACACACTTGGAACAAATAATAAAAAACCAAGCCCTTAAACAACATTTCAACTACATTTAAACCTGAGAAGCTTGTACAGTGTTCTGGAAAGCAAAGTATCATGATACTAGATGAATTCTTAATCAGTTCATTATAAACTGAACAGATATCATGAGATTGTTATTTACATCAAACAGTGATGATGCAGCAGTAATATATTTTAAACCATTTAGGTATAGACAGAACTGTTCAATTCTTTAAAATTGGCTTTGATTGTCATAGAAAACTTTCACTGATTTTTTTTTCTCAAGTAATAATAGGCAGACAGCATCCCACTACTTAATTTATAATGCTCACATTTAGAAAGGACAAGAATGGAGACTGTGAGATACAGTGCTGTATCTGAAGTAAAATAGTTTCCTGTTCACTGAAGACCTTAATAGTTAATATAAAGAAGGAAAAGCAGAAACCATTAATAAGGCCCAAGATTCAATTACTGCAGTTGAGGAATTCTTCCCCCTGCACTTGGTACTGAATCCTGCTCCTATCAATACACTGATACACAAAACACACCAATGCTTCACAGCTGCTTGGTGGAAGAGAACTTATCAAATAGAGAATAAACATTCCTCTTTGACAGGTCTAGTGGAACTACTTTTTTCAGTACAAACAGAAAAGGAAATCTTTATGTGTCATTATTATACCCAAGCTATCTATTTCAGCAATTAATAAGAAGAGTTGGCAAAAAGATTATGAATACTGGAAATACCAGAAACACTGTAATTCATTTAGCAGTTGATACAGATGTTATGTATTTAAGTATCATTTTCCTTTGCAAACTTCATTGTCCCAGAACATCTAGCTTTTGCTAGAAGGCTGATGATGAGGGACCCCTTCTGTACTAAAACTTTCTCTTGCACAGAATTTGACACATCCAAGCACCAGTTATACACCAGAGGCACATCCATTCCTCTGATAAGCACCCTCCTCGGAAATTTTGTATGAGTGTTAAAGCCAGTAACAAAGCAGATGAGGTTTTTAGACACTGAACTACCAACTTCCTGCACATTGTGTTATGTAAGCAAAGTCCCTGACAGCCCCCACAGCACCACCCTCCTCATATTTGTGTCTTTTCACTTGCTCACTCGTGCTGCTCCTGTTTCCATAGATGCATCAGAAAAGCATGTGGGTAGGTTTGGTTTTCTTGTTTCTCCTTTATGAGAGCATTTGAACAGCCAATTGGAATTTGACTAAAACAGTAATAAAAAAAAAAAGTCATCCTGTGAATCCAAAATCCTGGCTTATGACCTAAACAAGTCCACCAGACAATTTAAAGTTCCCCACAGAAAAGCAGACTTTCTGCCCTCCCCCCATTTGCTCTTTCACACTAAACCCAACACATGATCTCCACAGCTGCATGCACCCGAAAAATCTGAGCCACCATAACTCAACTGTAGGTCCCCTGAGATTACACCACACTCTCAGGCCCAAACTACCCAAGTTTTTGAGTGGCATCAGTCTCCTGGCTTGGAAATTCAAGCAAATGGGAAGTCAGGAATGATGTTAGAGAACAAGAGTTTAGTTGGCAGCCATCAATGAAAATCTGAGCAGCTGCTCACACGTATCTCCGCAGTGTAACTCTAACTTAGGCTTAGTAACCTAGCACAGAAAGAAGCAGCACAAGCACACACACTGTGTGATAAGCAATAAACCCCTTGAAATCACTAGAATGCAAACTGTTCCATTCAGACATGGTGTAAGCAAGGCTGATTACCAATACAGTCAGGACCCACCATCATTAATCGCCATAAAGAGCATTATTATAAACATGAAATGACACTGTTCAGTCTAATCATACTTGAATCATGTAAGAATCTAAACACAAGTTATGTTCTTAATTATTGAAACTGATAATATGTGTCTCTGAAACGAATGTATTAAATTAACTATCCTCACTGCCATGCAAGACAGAGAAGTTCTTCAGGTCCTAATCACAGAAGAACCAAATACCACACAACGCCCAGTACACAGAGCAGAGCTGGGAAACAAACCTCACAAGTCTCAACTCTGACAAAGTATTTTTAACATGCTTTACCCCCCTGTAAGTTGCTAACACCTTTGTCTCAACTGGCAATTACATGAATGCTGAGACCTGTCTTGCTCGTTGTATCAGATCTGAACACCAAAGAATCTAGGTTGCACTAAAACTACCAATCTAGCCACAAAACTGCTTATTCACACATCTTGAAGAATAGGAAGATCAAACCAACAGCTTGCAACTGCAAGTAGTGAGTAAGGTATTGAATTCATAGTGTTATACCATTTGCAATTAAAATTATGCAAAATTATGCAAAACCACCACAGAAATGTACAGCCTCTGAGACTGAGAAGTAGTTCATACATTGAGAGCATGGCTTCAAGATTATATTAAGCTCCAGCTAATTCCTGACAGGGAATTTCAGATATAAAAGGCCATAAATATTTTTCCTGTTGACAGAAGCAGCTGCACTATGTCAGAGATTAAAGCAGTAGGGAACATAAGGAGAAACACCAGAGCCCTGATACACTCAGTAGAGTGGACCCCACAGCCCAGCTCCCCAGTGTGACACCCGCTGGGACAATGGTCAGGGGTCTTCACAGACCATGTACTGACTGCAGTTCCTGGCTCTGTTCCCATGAGGAAGAAAACTGCTGTAAACAAAGACTTCAGAGTGGAAGAAAAGAAGTGCCATGGCCCTTTCTTTCACAAGGCCCAACAGGGAAGGCTGAGGACAGCATGGACCTGGAAGTACTTGCCCTCCTAAGGAAGGAGAGGGGTCACACAGGACACCTGGGATGCACCTGCACAGGCACAAAGGGCAAGAGAGGAACTGGGTGCAGAAAGAGAAACACTAATACAAAAAGGAAATGAGTACATGAGTACATGTAAAAAGTACATGAGTGAAGGCATTTAAACAATGGAAGTACTGCAGGGATTCCAAAATAGGTCTGCAGCAGTTGTAAACTGGCCAAGCTGCCAGAGGTTTACACTGGAGCTCCCACCAGACTATAACAATTCATGTGGAAATGGCACTGTGAGGAGCTCACATCCCTCCTTCATACACTCCAGCTTGGTTTCTATTAATTTTACAAATCTGCGTCATGATGTGGATGGGACCTCCTGGCAACACAGAACAAGGTTTATAAGAAGTGGATGACAAATCCTATAAACACTATAAAAATTACAAAAGGCAAAGAGAAGAATCTCATCCTGTATGGGTGAGACAAACATGTAGCATCTAAATTTATCCTTGCCTAATCCACTAGACAGAAACTTATATCCACTTAACAAAGTGAACTATTTAATGTCACTCTGTTTGCTCAGATGAACAGGCTTTTTTGGCGTTAGACTTATTTAAAATCTTTGGTCTTTTGTTCACATATATCAGTGACAGTTTACATTTATGAACATATTGCATCTCCTTTAGTGCACAGTGTTGTCTTCAGTAACTTTAAAATAAAGACTTACATTATTAATCCTTATATATTCCACAGAGATGAAAGCTAGTTCAGTTAGCAAGTCATGCCATATCACTCTTTCTAAAATCTTATCACCAGTGCTGGAGTTGATACGCCACTCAATATTAGTTTTTGCTTACTCTGGACATCGTATTATGCAATGCTGAGCCTTAGAGGGATCATAAACGTGATTTTTTTCTTCCCCAATTCTGTATTTCTCATTAGACAAACCAGGAAAAAAACCAGCTCTAATAGCAACGGCTCTCAAAGCACAATCTCTGATTTTGAGAAGAGCTGCTGCTTCAATGAGCAAGATGTTGACAGAAACAAGTGCATGCTATAGCCCATCAAACATCCCTCCCTGTTTCCCTGGAAACACTCAGAGGCCTGCACAAAGCGACTGCATCAAGCAGAAGAAAACTTGGAAGAGAGGAATCATTTCTGCACTTCAGCATCATGTCACTACTATATTTGGCAGTAAACAAACAGAGATCAAGAACACAATCAAGTGGAAACAGAGTACAAATGTATCCCTGGAAGTCTGATGGAGAAAGGGGAGCAGCCACGGCTTAGCAGTGCCGAGTTTTGCTCTCAGTTACAAACTGTAAACCTGTGAAAGAAAAAACACTAAAATGCAGCCATAGGCATACTAACCTGATTTTTGACTTCACTATTTTCTTTGATGCTCATCACAGCATGGATATATAGTACAGGTGGGTCTGGCTCATTTTCCCTTTCAGCCTTTAGACATATAGCTCAAATGGATGTTTCTTAGAGCTTAAGTAACTGTCTGTGCTGTCTATGTCTCCTAATCAACCTGATCAGAGCAGAACACTCCTGACAGGCACTGGTTTCCCACGCAGACACGGCAGGGTGCTTTAGCCCTCTCCCTCTGGTTCTACAGATTCTCTCTAGTCTGGTCTTCTTAAACAAAAGTGCTGTGAAAAACTTCTCACTCACCCTTTTCATTCTTGGAGACCCAAGAACAGGCAACTGGGGGTGGTTGCTGTTGCTGTGGCACCAAACTGGCATTTGCCTCAGCACAAGCCCCAATTCACAGCCCACCAAGAGTTTGCATAAAGTGTTACAAACTCATAACATGTGCCAGAAGTATGACAAACTGAAACTCTGGCCAGTATATTTGACTTTTGTTCCTATATTCCCATTTAAAAAGCAGTGAAAAACATGTATTCACTGTGATTTTATGCACACATGGATGATGTGCAAGGCCAGGTTGACTTCTGATTCTTCTAGAGGGGAAATACTGAACATTTTTTGCAAGAAGTTACAAATTTGCCTTTGACTATACTTCTATTTTTGGGAAGTGTATTTATAATATTTCATCAATGTGACATAATAAAAGCAAGACGTATTCACTGTGCTTTCACCCATCCTCTTTTTCAACATAAAAGTACAGGTAGCATTTAACTTTCTTGATGCCCTCTTTCCACACATTCAATCCAACTGGGAATCCGAAGAGGTCCCAGTCAACTGCAAGCTGGCAAACATTGTCCCAAGGCAAGAAGGATGACTGTGGTAGCTACATGCCTGTCAGTCTCACTACTGCAGTGTCTGCTAAAGTTACAAGGGTTATTCTGGAGCTAGTAAAAAACACCTGAAAGACAACACAGCCATTGGGCCCAGCCAGAACAAGTTCATGAAGTTTATGTCCTGTTTAAGAAATAATTTCCTTTTATGACAAGGTAACCCAGGTAGTTGATCAGTGGAAGCCAGCTGATGTACATTGTGGGTTTCAGTAAAGCTATTGATTTGAGGCCTCTCACAGGATCCTTCTGGACAAAATGTCCAGCACACAGCTGGAAAAACACATCATGTGACAAGCAACAAGGCAAGAGCACATTAAGGATGGGGCAGTACAGCAGAATACACTCTAGGAAAATTTTCCTGCTTCCTCCCACACACCCTCAGGCCACACAGTTTCTCCAATCAAAATACAAAGGGCTTAAAACAAAAAAAGGACATGAACTTAACAGCCCCTAAACATATTCTGCTCTAGAATTCAGAGACAAAAGACTGCTATACAAAGCTTAACGGGGTAGAAAATTGCCCCCATTGATGATTTTGCCAAGTGAAAACCAAGTTCACAAAGCCCTTGCTTTTTATCTTACAACAGTACTAAAGCATGCCTTTGATTTATACATACTCATAAAACCTTTCAACCTTTCAGTCACATATTACAGACTCTACAAGATTAATTCAAATTCAGCTATTAATACAGCAACTAAAGTTTGCATCTTTAAACTATACTGCCTTTTCTTGCAGCATCATAGAAAACCAGAAACACAACAGCAAGATACAAATGTTGTGCCTATCTCCTCACAGAAAAGGTTTTGTCAGAGAAAAAAATTGCCACAATAAGGGAAATTTAACTAATAACCAGTAATCCTCACAAGGACACAACCTGAATCCATCAAGAATCCTTGCTAATCACAGCAGTAATGTCAGAATACCAACCCTACAGGAGTCAAGTACTCAACCCGGCATGTGGCAGATACAAACCAACTTTTCTCAGCCTCCCAAAAATGCTAAGAGGCAATCCCTCTACTACTTCATGATTTTACACAGAATCACCACTGTTCTGTATCTCTTCAGGACCCACAAACTGGACACATAAGCTGAAAATCAGGTCTGAGGAATGTTTTTATGTCTCAGGCTTTTGCCTGCAGCATCCCAAAGTGCTCTTGATAATACTAGATACTATGAGGCCACTGGGATTTCATGGTATATTTTGAAAACGGAGGGGGACATCATTTTATGATGATTGCAAAGACACAAAGTTTCAAGTAGAGTAGATAGTATTTCTCTGTTAGCACTTTGCAACTTGTAGTAAACACCCAGTAGTCTCACCAATGATGTGATACTACCGTATTAAAGATCATGTCATCACACATAAAATGCTGCAACTTGGTGGGTGCAAATAAAATGCAGTAGCACTGCACCAGTACACAGTCTTACCAGACTTTCCCTCTGCAGGAAGACTGTACTTTCTAAGCTTCTGTAATCTTTAGCAGCCAATTTAAACTGGAATTAAGGAGACAACTCTACGGAATAACTAACACAGAGAGGTGTGTATTCAAACTTGTCTGTAAAGGCCAGTTCAAACAATTCTGCATTTAGAGTAACAGCTAGAGCAAACACAGTAGTATACGCAAAAAGCAAGGCTATGCTGTTCCTCTTTCATGATTGTTTATATTCAATTGTGTTAGATCATTTGGCAGAAAAGTTCGATTAAACCTGAGGGAGGATTTTTTCAGTATACCCAGTGTCCTTCAAATCCTTTTTATTTCTTATCTATTGAGCCTTTTTATTAGAAGACAGAATTAATGTAACAGAGCTTACCAAGAGGAAAACTAGTTAAGCTCACATTTTACCTATTGAATACCATTTAACCTGAAGGTTGATTTACAAATGATTAACAAAGTAATTTGGTTTTTTGTGTGTGATCTTGTCACCAAACACAATGAACCTGAAAAACCTCAAAAGACAGGAGGTTCTACAGTACTCTTTGGTCAGGAGTTTTTGTTTCTCCACTCATGCTTTTCTTCTACATCTGACCTTGCTGACGTGCAAGGATTTGGTCTTATCAGTTGTGAAACTGCTGCACAAAATCATTGTAGGAATATTGAAAAATCTGTTCCTCCCACACTTACCTACAAAAGGGACCCCTAATTCTAAGAAACACAGTTCTTTATGTAGTCCTCTCAGGGTTATGCATACAGCTGCTGGTAAGTTATAAGATAAAGGCTTTAATCTCATTCTCTAAGTAGTCCATTAATGCTTAAAAGGAGTTACAAGAATTAAGTCATCCTTGAAATAAAGACATAAGTGCCCATAAAATTTTCTGTAGCTGTTTGCAAAGGGAGGAGCATGAAGGCCTGACAAGAACCATCCCGGAGAAAACACAGGGTAGTAAATGCTCTACTCTGGTGGTGTAGCATTTATGCCTCCTTATAGCACAACTGTGGGAAAAGTCATGAAGCCAAGGGTGCAATATTAAATAAATGTAGTGTGAAATAATGCCTAGAGCTAGCACTGAAATCCATGTGAATTATAATCCATGAACAGGAATCAAATTACAATCTAGAGATATTAAGTGCATTTAATATTACAATATTTAGGCAAAAAAACAGGATATAAAAATAGCTCCTTATGTATGGAAGTCTAGATAACAAGTAAAGTCTTAAAATTCATACATCTCTTGAGGGCAGTTGGCAGACTTGTAAGGGGGATTAAGCAGCACAGAAGAATTTGCAAACTTCAGACCTTGAGGTCATTTTTGGAGACAGGCTAGGAGGAAATTACCTATTAACATACTGTTTCAAAAACATTCGTTAAGGTTTTTTTCTGAAGCACTAGTTTGAAGGGCAAGATACCATGGGCTTGAGGGAAGTGAGTATATTCTACCCTGCAATAACCACTTGTGTCCAGACTCTTAATCACAGCAACAGGGTGGCTTGGTCATCTTTATTGAGAGAAATTTCTTTTCTTTAACTATGGGATAAGGAACATAGGCAGAACCAGCTACCATGGGACTGCTGGCGCACCACACCAAACCCACCTTTTTGCACGTCTGCATCCTCTCATGCTTTAGAACTCTTTACTCATTCATGCATAAAATTCTAAACTACAACAAATATGAGTAATTCACGTCACAAAGCAGAAGCCTGGCTGTCACTTTTTGCATTCTCAGTTTCCAAAGAAAGAGGGTCTACTACTCTTCATGTAATAGAAATCTTCATGCACAAAATGCTTTCCTTTGTTTTCAGTAGCCCATTGAATTTCAAATATGGATTTTAACAAAGTAGTCTGTAAAAGTCAGTAGCTCCTGTCACTTACTTGGCTTAGAGTTAATGACGACATTTTCAGCAGAGTGCTGAGGTGGGAACCTGCAGTTCTCTCCTTGGCCCTCACTGCTGCCGTACTCTATGACATCCACTTGTCCCAGTGGTACGCTCCACTTCAATAAATACCTCTGGCCAGTTGTCATGGTGCCACTGCTTTCACAGGAAGAGCTGGAAGATGCACAAATTATTACTGCAACAAGCAACTGTGTTTCATGGCATGCTATTTATTATTCTAGCTTCTAAAATCTGCTGCTTATCAGCTTGAGTACAGTGCAAAACTTGAAAGAAATACATGCATCAGGCTGACTTTTGTGACTGACCTTTCCTGGCATGCAAAGAGCAGCCATGCAGGTGCAGATAATCTTGTCTACAAACACCACAGGAGTACCAACAACAGTCCTCACATTTCTATAGCAAAACATAAATGACCACGTTTTAAGACCAATGTGCATTCTGAAATCCTAATACAAGTGTTTGGGATTATACCTTGGCTCCGCATTTTCCTTACTTTTTTGAAACACTCCTTTTTGGGCCCTAACTGCTATGTTTAGGGAAGTATGGATGATGGAACCTTTAAATGGCTGCTGGTAACAGGAAGGACAACATAACCTCTGAAGGGCTGGCAAGCCAACATTTCTGCCAAGCCCCACTGCCCAGACTGCTCTGTACAGCAGACCTCTGCAACTGCTGTGGCTTCCAAGAGTAATTCTGTGTGAGCTGCTGCTAAAAAAGTGTGTATCACACACTTCAGAGGAAAGAGTACACTGAGGAAGCTCATTAGGAGTAGAAATGACATAATATTAATTTTACTTTGTTTCCTTCATTCCCTTATTCCCATTCAAGCACATATAACACACATTTATTATAAAGGACAAAAGAGATGTTAAAGTGAACAAAAAAGGTTTACTTTACAGAAAGCATGACTGAAATCCAGAAGTCAAATGCTTGAGAAAAATCAGCAAAATGCATTTATTGAAAACAGTAACTAAATGCTGAAGTTCAGCTAGTCAGCTACTTATTTGCAACATAGACTTTTGTTTCAATGAAGAAGAAAAGTACGAACAAAGAACACAACTGCCACAACTTAAGTAAATATTTATAAATTCTTGAAGGAGCTCAGAACAAAAAAACTAGGCAGGACACACTTGTTCAGTCACTAAGGATAGCACCCACCCAATCCAACTGCTGTTACTTCAGAGTTAGGCCACCAGCTCACACCAGTCCATCTAGACTGTATGCAAAGAAAGACCTGCAGGTCACGTCATCTGTAAAAATATCTGTCTTCTGCAAACCAGGAACACTCAAACGTCCCAGCTGCCTAGGAACCACTAGTCACAGATAAATTTTCTATGGCTTGCAAAAGATACATACTTTTACAGAGAACATGACCCTAAGAGGGTCAGACACATGGCATGATCATGAACTTTTCACGACGACTGCACTTTGCTGCTTCAAGTACAAATACAGAAAATCCAAGACTTTACTGGTATGAAAGAAGATCATGAATAATTAAAAACAATATCCAAGTGTTACTAAGAAACTAAAGAATCTGTAAGGGCAAGGATCACAGGATAATTGACATGTGCTTGTTCATTTTCTGAAATGTAGTTATTACATGGCACTTCTCACTCATTAACATGAGACCAAGCAATCACATACTTAGAAATATATGTACAGAATTCATACTTCAGTAATGAATTAAGATATCAACTCCTACTATGCTTAAGAAAAGCTGTCCTTGGAAGTTTTTAATGATACACATTTTCTTTGTCAGAATGTACCATCACATAAAGCAATTTGATACAAGCAACATATGAATGTGAACATAACCTTGGCATACACAGACATTGAGTAACAGTAATAATTACAGCAAACAAAAGCACAGAAGGAACTATGAAAAAATGCTTTCTTCAAAGCATTTCACCTTTACTCCTTCAGTGTTTGGTCTCAGAGATAACAACCCTTCCCCATCTGGAACTTTGTTAGCCAGTTCCAGATTTGTTCAGGCAACCTCCATTAACTTAATGGGTTTTGTTTTGTTTGTTTGTTGGGGGTTGTTTGTTTGTTTTGCAGAGGATGGGATTTAATTCACAAATTGTGTCAAGTTACAAATGTGTGCGTGTTACAGTCTGAATTTAAGGAGGAAGAGAAAAAAGTCTTACCCTGGCATGCCTGTATTCGAGTAAGCACAGCAGTAACTAGACACTAGAGAGCATTCATATCTGTAATCTCTAACTGATAAAATTTTCTTATGGATTTACTCTAGGACTTCCAAACATCAGCCAGCAATTTAGAGGACTACAACAAAGGTAGTTATCCATTTATAATGACTACTTGTAGAAATAACTAGCCACACTAAATACAACAATGTAAAAGCAATTCAAGAAGTGTCATTTTTTCCAGCTGAAGTTCAAATGATCTTCAAAATATAAATTAAATCTTACCGAATATTTACTGTTGCACACATCAGCACATCATTTAACATGAAAAGTCGCCGTTCTTTGGTTTTGATAATTTCTCCTTTGTCATTATAAACTGTCTCAATCATATCATCAGTCCGTATGAGATATCTGTTTCCACTGCTGAGTAGCTGGATTTTGAAAACAATCAGCACTGTATATTATACACTCTACATCCAACATCCGGTGCACAGAAAACAAAAACAATGGGTTAGTACTTGCCATCCTAGCACAAGTGATTGCAGGTGGATTTGCCAAGGAGATTAGGCCTCTTTATTAGTCTGCTTTTCGTTTAGAGAAACAGCTAACTTCTGCTGTCATCAATCTAGATTGAAGAGGCTTTGCATCTTAATGCAGACTACAGTTGCTCTGGGAATCTTCCACACTGATGAAGGTTCCTTGGTGAAAAAACTGCTAATTCCTGATTTCCTTCCCTTGTCCCTTCTTTCATAGTCCATTGAAGACCTACACGATTCCAGCTACCCAGAAGGGGAGGCCAGAGTGTAAGGAGGGAGTGTGCTCAGCCTGCTCTGCCCCCCAGGCTCACACAGCTGAGGAGCATAGCTGGCAGGGTGTCACAGACTGTGGAGAAGATGACACGGCCAAGAGATTCATGGCATGTAAATCACTCCTGACATTTGCCTCCAAAGGCTGAGGATCAGCACTGAACCAATCCCTTACATGTCAAACACACCTCTATAGTGTCCAACAGAACAGAATTGTCCATAACTAACTAATTTTCTAATCAACTACCTCCTTCACCACCTATTTCACCCTGTCTGGTATTGTTCCAAAACTGTATATGCAAATATACAGGCCCAGGAGGGCCAACCATGTCCTGGGGGGCATCAGGCACAGCATCGCCAGCCGGGCAAGGAAGGGGATTGTCCCACTCTGCTCTGCACTGGCCTCACCTGAATATTGTGTGCAGTTTTGGGTGCCACAAGGTAAGAAAGATATTGAACTATTTTTTTTTTTTTTTTGCTGGCCAGCCTTCACGTACGAAGATCCGGGGAAGGCCTCTTTTTCCTTTCAGACCTCCCAGCCTGCGCACTGGATTTTTTAGGTGAGACACAGGGCGCGCAGATCTGAGCCCACCCTTTAATCCCGAGGTTCAATCTGCCGGGCCAAAGCGATTCTGGACAGTGGCAGTGAGTTCCTCCTCAGGACATAGGCAGATTGCCCCCTTGCAGGGCTAACGAGCTCTGCCTGCCCGGGGAGCATCCCCGACCGGGACTTGAACCCGGGCCCCGGCAATTACTGTGCCGTATGCTTAACCACTACACCACCGGGGCTCCCTATTGAGCTATTAGAGAGCGGCCAAAGGAAGGCCCCAAGGATGGTGAAGGGCCTTGAGGGGAAGCCGTATGAGGAGTGACTGAGGTCACTTGGTCTGTTCAGTCTGGACAAGAGGGACTGAGGGGAAACCTCACTGCAGTTACAACTTCCTTTGTGAGGGGAGGGTTCTTTACCCAGAGGGTGGTTGGGCACTGGAACAGGCCCCCGCAGGGTAGTGGTCAAAACCCCAAGCCTGACAGAGTTCAAGAAGCATTTGGACAATATTCTCAGGCACTTGGTGTGACTCTTGGGGATGGGAGCAGTGCAGAGACAGGAGTTGGACTCAAGCGATTCTGATGGGTCCTTTCCAATTCAGCTGATTCTGTGATATTAACACACAAGGCCTGCAGGACACTGTGAGATTTGGAGTGACTACCCACATATATCCCTCACTGCATAACACACAAAATCTTACAATCGATATCAACTGACAAAAGGAAACCTGGGCCATCTCTCTAAAAGCACATTCCGTGTCTTGGAACTATTTGCAGATCATTAGTAGCTATTTCAAGAAGCAGGATTATGACAACTAGAAAAGAAAGTAAAATGTCTGAATCCATCTTCTAGTGCACTTAGAATGGAAATACTGTTTCAGTATGACAATAAATTCAGTATTCCATACTTGGTAAATAGCTTAAAACAAGCATGTTCTGGTTGACTATTGCTTTCCTAAAAGCTATGCTTTTATTCATCACCAAAAAATACACCATTCCTTCAGCACATCCCCAGCACTTTATCTCAGAAAGAGTACACAGGATAATAACCTGTAACTTCACAAAAGATGTAATTGAAGCATTTATAGGCCACTTCATGGAAAAGAAGGAATCATTTATGATACAAATAAAACAAGCACACATAAATCCACAGTACAGATAACTACTTCTAAACTCAAATAAAAAAGACTGTTCCTTCCTTCTTACTGAATGTCTTCTACGGTTCTTTTCAGACATTTCTATTGGATGATGTAAATATATGAATTAAATAGATGGAGATTTTAATTAAAACAAGGAATACGTTGAACCCATTCAACAGCACATCTTTAAATGTTTCATAGCTGGAAGCACTGCTGTATAAGGACGTGGTCCCTTTCTTTACACAGGAGTAATTCCTTACTTCTAGGATAAATTAAAAGTTGGATTTTTCCATGCAGAAAATGTGCATGAGACTTTACTATATATTATTATTTCCTACACTGCCACAGAATACCAATACTGGTGAGTCTAGTTCAGTGTGTTGCCCATTCCAGCACACAGTGGTTTAACTGATGAGCTTGTTCAGTCCCAGAGTGGGTCACATCTCACATTTACCACTAGAATGACTCCATATGGTTCAGCTCTACAGAAAAAAAAAACCAACATAGGTGTCTCTTTGGTCTCTGTTGTGGAGATTGCTCAAAGCCTAGAAACTGACTCTTCCATTTCCATTATACTTTCCTTACCTTGTTCAGGTAACGTTCATTCATCGCTTTTGCTATTTGTTTTATTTCACAGCGCTGATCTGCATCCCTTTTCCTTTCATTTAACTTCTCTGCCAGTGTCTCGAGTTCTGTAAGAGCCATCTGTAAAGGTAATCTGTCAGGATGTCCTTTATTAGTGTTCTTCAACATATCCTGAGGGATAATTACAAAACAAAAATCAGATTTATTTTCAAAAGAAGGCTCCAAGAACTACAGGATGTACGGTTACAACTACATTTTTTACTTCAGTACTACTAAAGGATAATGCCAATAAACACTTGATGAATATTCAGACAGCACATTGCTTACCTTCCTGAATATCTTAGTAATTCTTTAAAAATATACGGAATGGGATCACATACAGTGTATTTAAAGAACAAAATTACAGAGAAGGGACATAATATTAAACAATCTTGCAATCAGTATTATACTATAATATGTATGTGTCTGTGAACAATGATTTTAAATGAAACTTTTCTGATATTTACAGTCAGAATAATATTGTATCATCTTTATAACTGTTATTACTCCTTGTTAAAACATGGACAGCATATTCATCCTAAAGTAGACGACATTACTTCATTAAGGTCACAAGAGCTCCTCCAAGTCTTTCTCTTTTGCAGGCATACACTAGAAGCAGTTTGAATTATAGTTTGTCTCCATTCCCAGACCACTTAAAAATCCTTATATACTCACTCTGTCTTCCTGCCACAATAAACTTCATCAATCCTACTCCCTCAAAAACGCTCACCACATGCTTCCCCCATGACTACCTCTGCTCCTTTACCCACAGTAATTCCCAGACCTGCATCCCAAAGCTGTCCTCCTCTGTGCACCTGCAAACACACCTAACACATGCTGCTTACTGGGGTAGATCTGCTGTGGTCTGGAAGGAGTTACAGAGTAAATCTGTCTGGAGCAGGTTTATACTGGGGAACTGTGCTTCTCCTGCAGCTTACTGCCTGTTGAGATGAGACCCAAGGACTCCCTGTCAAATCCACAGTTTCCATGGGAAGAGAAACAAGATGCTGCAGGTCAGAAGGAAGCTGCAACATACTCTAGCAGGTCCTGTGAGCCAGTAGCCAGAGAGTGCACTGTTGTTCTGCATCTCACATATATTCTAAACTATCCGAGGCATAAATTTAATTCTCTTGTTTTTTTCTTAAATGGAAAGTAATGACACTAAGTTCCTAGTCATGCTTTGAAGTCTTATTAGCTACCAAACTGGTATGAACAAGTAGCATATTTGAACTACACCTTTACTAGAAAATTATTTATAAGCTGTATCTTACTTAGCAAGTAATCTGCAGTAAATCTAGTTTACTAAGATTTTCCTGTAAGTGACCAGTAAGTTTTCCTTACTGTCCATCCCTGCAATCAGACTATGAGATCAGCATGTTTATTACACTGAAATTTTTTCTTTATTTCCCCATGATCTAGTGGTCACTTCCACTGCAGCATGCTCCTCTAGCAGAAGACAGCTACCATGTAATCCCAAAGGTAAACCATTCAAGAATGCAACAGGAGCTTCCCTCTGGTAAACATTATTTACCTGTAATAGTAGGATGAACTGTGGAAAACGTTGGATAGGTTTCATCATTAAACCATACAGTGTAATGCGATCAGGGCTTGACTCCTGACACTGCTGCAATGCAAGAAAGCCACATAGACTACCATGAGCGTATTTCCACCAGTTAAAGAACGAAAGGAAAATATTTCCTAAAAGTTCTTCTATATTGCTTACATTCATTACAATAGGAAGGCTGTAAAGATTCCATTTACAATCAAGATTTAATTAAAAAATATTTAATCTTTTTAAGAAGCCCATCATTATTAAAATGATGGCCTGTTATTGAACTGAAATCTCTTTCTTAAATAATATCACTGGGCTAAAGCCACACCAGCAATTCAGCATCTATAAATCTAAAAACTTACCTATGGGTTTTTAAGAGGAAATCTAAGAAAAACATCATAATCTCAGTGCTGTGCAAACAGAGATTTTGATCTTTATTAGAGGAAATTAAGGAAAAAATGTTGACTTATATTTGGAAAGAAAAATGTTGGAATCCATTATTTCAGTTACCAGGAATGGCAGATAAAACCAGACAAATTTCTTTTGCATGTGCAAAAAAGCCAGGAATGGCCAGAAATAGGAAGGTTAGAGGAAATACTCAATATTAAAAACAAAGCAAATCTAAATTATATTAAACTGGTGTTGTGCTTAAATTGCTATTTATTGCTACAACTATGAGCTTCACAACAATTTATTTTGGTATTTATCTCCACAAACATCTATTTTTTTCCCAACAGCAGTAGTGAAGATTCTGATCTTCATTGCTGGTGAGCAAAAAAAAAAGGAAAAGTAAAGAAGTGTCATCTGTCATAGAGTTTGGCTGTGGTTCTGCAAGCAGAACCAGTGTGGCACTGATATGCAGTGATGAGAGGTGTGGATTTTGTCTCTATTGGAAAAACATGCTTTTAACAGTAGATGTATGATGTGATTACACATCATACGCAAATTTCCTCCCAACTTATAACTCATACTTTCTTATTTATACCATATGCACAATTGTTTTGAGATTGAATGAACTAACCTTTAAGAAGTCTAAAAAAGCAGGTTTGGTGGCACAAGATTTCTTGAGAATCCCAACTGCTGTACTGAAGTTGTTTACATATTCACTGTATGCATCCAATACCATAGATTTAGAAAACTGAAAAGAAAAAAGGGCAAATCTTAACTATAAATACAAAAGACCTCTGACAGCACAGCCATATAGACCTCTGGCTGCAAGGGACTTGCCTTGCTCAGAACTAAGGGCTCTGCTGGGCCTAGTGCTGAATATACAGAAATACTAGTAATACCCAAGATAATCTTTCTGCAGAAGGCAAGTCAGAAACAGAAAGATGTAACAGCTGTGAATTACAAGGAATGTATTTACAGAAATTGCTTCATCTTGGCTAGAACACTAGGGCAGAACCTGAGGACTATGGGCAATCAAAGGGCATCCACTGAGATTTGAAGTGCCATCTGAGATCTACTGATCATCTCACTGCCTGTCTTCCAGATTAAGTGAATCAGCAAAGTCCCAGGGCCTTCACATCCTGACTTCAGCTATTAAGGACTTACTAAAAAAGTAGACAGATTGTGTGACTGCAAACAGTCATGGGAATGGTAAGAACACTGCCCATTGCCTTCCTGGTAATTTTATCCGTCTCTTTTGCAGAGCTGGTCTCACTAAGACCACCTGACTTGCTTCAGTCACAAGACAGGTTTGCTTTAAACAACAAATCTTTAGTAACTATTTCATTTTGGGTGAACTGTGATCAGATCCCAAAGCTCTTACAGCAGGCATGAAAAGGTGGTGATTTCCAGCACTCAGATAGCAACAAAACAAAGCACGCAAGCCAGAAGGCAGAAAGCCTTTTCCAGCGACACCAAGACCACTTCTTGTTTTCTCTAACTTAAGTGGCTAATTCTGTCCTTTACTGAATGGACTTCCATTAATGATGGGATAGTGTTTTACAAATATTCTTTATCAGTGCCCCATGTCAGTGAAAACTCAGGAATTCAGGACAGTACCTACTGTGGTTTCCTTCTACTTGCACATCACTAGGTATGACTACACATTTTTTAAGAGATGCTGAGACTCAGTCTCACCTTAATTTTGATGGGTTTGTGAATCTCTAATTTCTCATAAAAATAAACTGTTTACTTAAATGTCTGCAAGATTAAACAAAGCCTGAAAACTTTGCTCACAATCCTTTCACATTTGCCAAGCAAGCTGAAGACATGTGTTGGTGTCAGTTTCCTTATCAGGATAGTACATGCACACTCTGACAGTTGCCACAGGCACTGGAGAATATGGGAATAAAGCAGCTAAGTTAGAAAGATATGGAGACTAAAATAAAAAAAGATTATCTGTTCTGACACATTTGCTTACTGAAGCAACAAAGACATCACCAATCATTTCAACAGAGTCCCACTCGGATACACGACTCGCCAGCGCAATCTGAAACATTGAATGGCACTGAAGAATTTCCTTAATTCGATAAAAGACCATTTTAAGTTTTCTTTCACTCAGTAGTTTTGGTTCCATATCTGAAAGAGGCTTCTCATATTGCTGTGGGAAAAAAAAAAAAGCAAATTGATTCAAACAAACAAGAAAATGGACTTCTATATGCAGAAAAACCAACTTACACAACAGTACACACACACATAAAATCAATGAACGTTTGGCATTCAGCATCTGTAGCAAAATCTCTGTCAGTCATATGACAGATTATTTAATGATCTTTAATGATTCTGTTTCAAATATTTAAAATTTTAAAATGCAAAAGATATTAAGGTACCTCCAGGATTCTTTTGAGAGCATCCACGTAATTCTTCTCACTATCAACTACAGAGCCCAAAATATACCTTCTCACAACCTGTTGAAACAACAAAGTTTTGTCCAAAGATCTAATCAGATAATACATTCATCATAGTTGGAAATGGTGACGATAAATTTTTCATATTATTAAAACAAAAGAAATACAAAGCAATTTCAGTACTGGAACTGTAATAAAATAATACTGTACCTCTTCAAAAGAAATTAAATTTACTATTTCTCTAAAACTACTTATTTTAAAGAACACACAAATTATTGTATTAATATCTGTAACTTTTTTTCTGACTGTTGTAACTCAAGCTTTACTCTTGAAACTTATGTTTTGACTTTGGCATTTAACAATGCACTGAGGCACCTGGTGCCATTTTCAGGGCCGTCCTGTGCAGAGCCAGGAGCTGGACTTCAGTGATCCTGGTGATCTTCCAAATCAGGATATTCTGTAATCCTATGCACCTTAAATGTATATATGTAGGCATTAATGGAAAGAATCATAGGTATAAGATTATGTTGACTACTTCAGTGATTTGCTACAACAAAATAGGTAACAAGTTTTCAAAACTCAGTCCTAAATTTTATTTTTAATAGGTTGTATAAATTTATTAGGAGCAACATGAAGGGCAAACAAGCAAATACTAATTGCCTTTTAAAGTTAAGGCCATCTAAACTGTAACACTGAGAAAGTATCCAAGTCAGCATTCTCTTTTGGGCATTACCATGCATAAGTAAAAACCCCGGTCTCATCAATATTTATATGCATTGACAGAGTTGTAAGAGCTTCAGGAAATGCTATGATATTCCATGTTAATAAACTACTATTATTTATCACACTATTTATCACACCTCCTTCTCCACCTTCTGCTTCTGTAATTCAGCTGAAATGCACTTTGCACGTACATGCAAGTGGCAGGACAGGAATGACTGGAGAACCAATTTGTTTTAGAATTTAAGCTTCTTGCCATCAATTAGATTTCTCATCAGTTATAAAGATTTGTTTTCACCCAAATCCGTTTCCTAATCCAGCTCATCTCAGAGTTTTCAAAGGGGGTACTACAAGGGAGAAGGCAGCACAGGAGTAGAATCAAACCACTTCCCATAATTACAAGAGAAGGCAAAACTGTTCATTTTGCTATTTTAAGATAGCCTAAATGACCATGAAACTCAAATCTCAGGCTTGCTTCTTTCTGCTCCAGAACCTCACAGCCTCCTGCCTACTCCACCATGACTGCCTTTAAATTCTCCACACTAGTATTTTGCATTATTAAATGCAGGTTATGTGAGAATTTTCTTTCAAGTACTGGCATTTCAAAGGAAGACCTCAAAATTATCTGAGGCTTTGCTTAAAGATATATACAGTAAAATTAGTTGTGTCTAATCTGTGTTTAGAATGGATTTAGCAGTGTCTTATTTGGTATAGTGGATCAGCTTCTCTGGTGAAGAATACTAATCCTACTTTTAGTCACAGTTCATTCTTCTGAAAAGAATAAACATCTGTAGAAATAAAAACTTCAGGCTGTATAATACACAAAATGAATACCTAATCGTGGCTTCAGGTTATTGCAATAGATACAAGCCCCAGCCTCAGTACTTGCAGGCACCAGGATTTAAAGAGAAGCCATCATGCCACCTGCTGTTTGAAGCCAGCACATCCACAGAGCAGCTCTGCTGTGACAGGGCAGCTGGAAGGGGTCATGGCCCAGTGAGCCCAGGGCTGTGACCCACTCCCACAGCCAGGGCTAAGCTGGCCCCCCCGAGCTGCTCCAGTGTTCCTGCACACCCCAGCCCAGCAGAGCCCTGCTGGGGGGCTGCAGCCAACCTCCCACACACAGCTGCTGCACCCCTCCGGCTCGGCGTCACCTCCAGATGTGCACTGCATTACTCATACAGGCTGTAAATGGCACAGGCCCATGCCTGCTCCTGAGGGACAGCACTACCACGGACCACCCACTGCACTCTGTACCACGGACTACACTGAGCGTGGCATCCTCATCTGTTTTCCGCCCATCTTTTTAGTCCACCCTGTACTCTAGTGGGTAAGATACAGACTGTATCTTACCCACTAGAGTACAGGAATACTTCAGGAGACAGCTGAAAGCCCTGTTAAGGCAGAGGTAAGTGACAAACTGCTCTGCTTTGCCCACAAGCCAGTCACCTCACAGGGGCTCAAGTAGGTCAAGCACAAATGGACTCTGGTCCATCTATGCTGATTTTTTCCACTCACCCTCCTGTCCTACTGAACCCAGACACAGCTCCCAAGAGCATGTGCTCCATCACTTTTTTTGGGACTGAGGTGAGACCAGACTCAATCCTCCTTTGTCATGGGCCACCATATCCTTCTTATGGATGAGAATGTGACATTTTTTCCCAGTCTTCTGATCACTGTGATCTTAGATGACTGAGAAGGGCCTTACCCACAGCATCCCTAAATCCATCCCATCTGGTCCCACAGACACTCGTATGTCCAGATGGCCTTAGTTCCCCCAGCTGCAGATTAGGCTTCACCCCAGCAGACCTGCCTCTGGGCTTACAGGCTGAGTCCCAAGGACAAGCCTCATCAGTAAAACCTGAGGCAAAGGTAGCACAAGTCTTTGACTCTTTCTCACTAGGTCTGTACCCCACCAAGCAGCACGGTGTTTTTATCAGCTTCCTTTTGTAGCCAATGTACATATAAGAAACTCTTCACTGTTGCCCCTCACACCTCACTAGCTCCAGCTGAGCTTTGGCTTTCCTAACTCCATTCTTGCCCACTTGGACAGCTCCTCCTGGGCAGACCAGCAATATATGTCATGACTTACACAACTATTACTAGTTTGTTCCAAACTACAAGCACTCTGGGGTTTTTTTGCAAAAGAGGGTGAACTTATTTACACAAAACTACCCCAGTGAAACTCAAACTCCTATTTGGAAAGACGGAAAGAGCATCCAGACTGATGCTGAAATCTCGCATTATAATAAAATCTTACAGTAATGGAACACAGCCTGGTAGCTGCATTTTTACAAGATTAGCACTTCATTGTGTTAAACACAAGAGAAAAGTAAACCTCACCCAAGTAAAACAAAACAAAACAAAAAAACCCGAGAAAATATACAGCCCTTTCCTCAACTGACTTATTTTTTCTTTTTTGCTCATTTTCTGAAGGTACTGACCAACTAACTCATGACTTGACACCACAAGAAGCTAAAAACTCTCATACGGTTATTAGTTGGCATAAAAATACAGTAACATGAACCCATGGGATTTATTTTCAGCCAGAATTTCTTAACTAATGGTTATTTCAGTATTTTTTGAAGTGATTTCCACAGCGACCATACAGTTTGAGATGGAGAATAGCAAAACGTATTCTTCTGTAGACTTGATTTTACTGGGGATGATTTTTTTTTTAACAAAGAAAAACCTTTAAATTCAAAGAGCATACAGGCCATTCTCTACATTTAAAATGGAAATCCCAGAGCACCTGGAACAATGTCTTCTGATTCAATAAAAATGCTTTAATTCTCTTCTTTTTTTAACTCAAAATCATCACATTTAGTTTAGGTCTTCAGGTTGTGAAACAATGTAGTTCTTATAGATAATTTTATAATGCACACCACCATTTTGCATCTCTGGGTGAACTCAGGACTGATGCAACTATATGCACACACACCAATTTTCAAAAAACTACTTACTCAGTTCTGAATTTGATATCCACTTAAGTAAAGTGCCAATATGTTTGAAGACCAAAGGTACCTAAGAGCCATTGGGGTAGAGAAAAAGGGGAGAAAAAAGAGGCAGAAGACCATATTTCCCAAAGCTTACTACCTGCTGCTGTGATAATCCTTCAGGCATAGGAGTCATAATTGCTTCAGTATGCATACAGTCCACATCAATAAATAAATTTAGCTCTTCTTCTTCCAGACATGATGATCTATGATCTACAAATAAATAACCAAAATGTCAGCTTCTACATGTGGATTGAAAGAAGAAAAAACCAAAACAAAACCAAAAAAGCAAAGACACTATCATCCAAGAACAGCAATTATAAATTTTAACTTACCAAACAAAAGAAATTTCCCAGCACTTCTGTATCATCTGTGAAATCACATAAATACCACCACTAATAGGTGCTCTAATACAGAACAACTTTCAAAGGCATCCAAATATCTCACAGCTGGAGACAGCCTAAGGATCTTTTGCTTGACCTCTACTCCCTTCTCTCAGCCAGAGAATGGGGTTGTCCAGAGGGCAGGACATGAGAACTCGGGTTAAAGCACTGCAGCTCCAGGGCCAGCAGTTTTAAAATAAGTGATCCCTGGGAAGAAACTGAACACACCCATAATATGATGCAGTTAAAAAAATTCCATACACCCTTCCACAACTGAATGCAAGCAGGCAAATTCACCAAAATGTTTGCTTTCATCAGCAAGGAGTGAGGAATTCTGCACTGCTCTGTGGATAATAATTTTACCAAAAAGCACCACCAAAGTGCACTGATAGGTGGCAGCACACAGCCAGCCAAACAACCAGACACGAGGAAAGGAGACATAAAGAACAGCATAAGTTTCTGCTCAAAAACAGAAACAGAACAAAAAGAAATAAGGGAAGCAGGTCTGATGGCTGAGAGAAACTCATGAGTTTAGTTACCAAATTTGTCACTAGCTCCCCGCTGACTTGGAAAATAGTTACGGGATTCAGCCATCCACAGATACACTGTGTCTGCAACCCAACTGACTAGAAGGCCAGGTCCACTGTAACACTGCCTGCAGATCATTTTCATCTCTTCAACTGCAAGAAGCTGAGGATACATTTTTTGAACACTTCATTTTGTGTTAAGTACCTTTCTATATTCAATCTGCAAATTAAGTAAATTGAGAAGCAGTCAGAGGTCACGACAGGGATGTAAGACGCGTCCTGCCCCATACAGATAGGACGCAACTTTATGTTACCTCTCTCAATGTTCCAGCCTTGTGGTTTTATCTTCCAAAAACTGTGGCTTTGTAAGTTCTGAAGTTACTACCATTTAATTAGTTGGGCAGAAACTTGAGCAGAAATATATATTCTCTCTCAGACTTATCCTGAAAAAGAAACTAGTTCAATTTACTACCACCTGTCTCTTGAAAAAATTACCTGTGGACATCTGCTGCCAAGGCTCATGACAAAGGACCATCCCTTGCCTCAACTACAAAAACAACACAAATACTTCTGTGGCTTTTTGGTTTTACACCACTTTCTGTTTTCGCAATCCAAACTCAGCTCTCATCAAAAATCATCAAACTGATTAAGCAGAACAACTACTTCCACTCTTTAACTAGAGTCCTAGGTTGCAGTGTATTCTATCACCATCTTCATGAGCTGTTGAAACCAGGTGGAGCAGTGTTTCTTGCCTCCTCCCTCTGGACTATCTCCTGTTAATGGCCCATCAGTGCCTTGCCCATGACTCACAGATAACTCCCTCCTGGACTATCTCCTGTTAATGGCCCATCAGTGCTTTATCTCAGGACTCACCACCCCATTTTGAGATGCTCTGCCCAGAGGGAGGAACCAGGCAGTCCATCCTGGATATAATCTAAGATTTCAAACACCACAAGCAGCCTTTTCCCAGTGGATTTCCAGAGGACAAGAGCTACCATAACCACCACTGGACCTTCTGTGGAAGACCAGACCCTTTTACAGGATCACACAACAGAACAACATCCATCACTTCAGGAGGACTGCAGTCACCATCTTATCAGACTGCCACTGCTACCCTGACTAACAGGGTGTCAGGTTGTATCTGACTCTGTCAATTTAAACCAGTGTTTTTCTGCCTTTATTTTTAATTTTCCTATTAAATGGTTATTCTGACTTGGTGTCTCCCACTGGTTTGTTTTTCAAACCAGAACAGCACAGAAAACATTACTCCTTGTCAATGATGAACTTTTTAAAATAGTCAACTACTCCTCCACTGAAAACCATGTCTTAACAGCACATTTTCCTGACATTCAAGAGTTATTTGATGGAGAGACCTGGACAAACTTAGTAACTGTGCTGATTTTGGCTGGGGTAGAATTAATTTTCTTCACAGAGGCTAGTATGGAGCTGTGTTTTAGATTTGTGCTGAACACCGGGTTGATAATAGAGAGATGTTTTTGTTCTTATTGAGCAGAGCTTGCACAGAGCCAAGGCCTTTTCTGCTTTTTGTACTGCCACACTGGTGAGTGGGCTGGGGGTACCTGGGAGGTTGGGAGGAGACACAGCTAAGACAGGTGATCCAAATTGACCAAAAGCATGTTCCAGACCATATGACATCATGCTCAGTTTATAAACTGGGAGGAAGAAGTAGGGGAGGGGATGTTCTGAGTGATGGTGTTTGTGTCCCGCTGTGTGTGATGGGGCCCTGCTCTCCTGGAGATGGATAAGCACCTGCCTGCCCTTGGGAAGCAGTGAACTAGTGCCTTGTCTTTCTTTGCTTGTTGTGGCTTTTATGTTCACTATTAAACTGTCTTTATCTCAACCCACAAATTCTTACTCTTACCCTCCTAATTCTCTCCCCAGTGCTGGTGGTGGGGGAGTGAGCGAGTGGCTGTGTGTGGCTTGGCTGCTGGCCAGGGTTACACCATGACAGTGACTTAACATCATTTCCATATACCTACCTACCAGTACCAAGATCACACTGTTGGGTGGGATTTTTTGTTGTTGTTTTGAACAACAGACCCTTCTCTGGTTCTCAGATTACCCAGGTTCTTGCCTCAAACATAAAAAACTGCTCAAGATGCAATGACCATACTGTCATCTGAAGTGAATATTATACCGTACATTTTTGATACATATCTGATTTCTTGCATCTAGGTCTCAGCTCCCAGTACAAAAATTTGCTATGCCATTCATCTTCTTTCTCAGAAATTACTAGAGAATGTAATAAAGAGAAACACTGTAAATAGCATATACCTTGAGAAATGAAAGATTTTGTCCGAATGAAGGAACGACCCTTCTTCACAGCTGCTTTTGTCTTTTCAAGTCCATCTTTGGTACCTTCTCTGGCAGCTCTCATAAGCTTTTGCATCTGTAAGATAAAAAATACAGTCTATACGTTCAGTGAATAACAGGAAAACATTTGAGCCTGCACACTTTAGGCTATAAATATAGTCCAAAGTCAAATGAATATATAATAAGAGAGAACCATGAAAACTCAGAGCCGAGCTCCTGTATTTCAAAATAAAACAAAAACTGGAGACAAGGACTTAATTCATGGTAATATTGTATACAAGTGTAAAAGTGCACAAATGCTTAAGAACCCTTCTGCATCAAACATAAAATTTTAAATAGTCTCAAATATTATCTTATGCTACAAATATCTATTACTCACAGGTCATTAAATGGCCAGAGATCTTGTCCATCTTTCAGTGTCCCAGTAACTCTACCAAAGTATTTCTGACCTAAAGATAATCCCCTAGACTCAGTTATATATTAACTGTATTCTTAAGCAAACCAGTGTTTGTTTTATGAAGGAAAAAGTTACAACTAATAACTTCATTCATTGAAGAAATGCATTGATTTAATTAAGAATTCCATAATCCTATAGTTCACTACTACAGCCAAATGAAATTTAATGGAACCAAAAAAAAAAAAAAAACCCCAAAGAAATTCTGTTTTGCTGGAAAAATGTTTATTTTAAAACTCTGCTTTGTACTTTTTCTTTCCCAAAATTTCACCACAGCAAGAAATCCCCACTACTGTCAGAACACAAACAAAGCTGTCCTGCTGCAATCAGGCAATTTCTGGGTTTGAGATTGAAGCTTTTAGCAAAAGCCCAGTCTTCTTGTACTAGCTCCATTCAGAATGGAGAGCAGAGAAATTCCCAATTTGATCCAGTGTGGCAGGAGAGCCAGGGCCAGGCTAGCCCCAAGGAGCCAAGGTCTCAGAGAGGTACTAGGGTTGTACACCTGGCTCATGCTCTGGGATAAGGGCACCAGTCAGCAGGGAAAGACAATGCCCTACCTTATTTTCTGAGACTGTTAACATTAAAAGTAAGCATGAAAAGGGTCCTTCACCAAGTATCTTTAAGACTATAGCAATATTAAGACTGCATAATAAAAATTCAGCATATTCAGAATTCATTTCATACAAATTATTGTCTACTTTTTCAAGCTATTATTAAAAGACAACATTGTCTGTGTTGGAAAAGCAATTATTTAAATGTAGCTAGTTACAAAAATCAACTACACTACCTTCAGCTCATGTTTTTGCTTTAGTTGCTGAAACTCTACTGCTCCCACAGTGTTTGACATCAAATCTTTCATCTTTTTTTCATAATGCTCCTTTAAACGCGTTAGGTCATGAGAAAGCTACAGTGTATAAAAAGACACAATCTTTTCAAAAAGCTGTAGTGAAAACTTCATGCCAAAGCACTCACATAAATCATGCACATTGCCCCATCTATCTACTGATACAAAGACAACTGAGGGAAAACTATCACTAAGGGAAAACTATCACTAAGGGAAGCTCCACTCCGAGGAAAGGACCATCGCTCCTGGGCACTGCTGAACTCGGCCAGGTGCTTTTCTGTAAAGACAGGGGCAAAGCCACTTAGACGATGGTAACCATATTGTTATATATATCTTAATTATATTGTGCCTATCTCTTAAAAACCACATGGAAAAAATACATCATCTTTAACCATAAGTATTATTCACTGGAGCACAAACCCTAGTCTGTATTTCAGACTATCCTTCAAAACAGTGAATCAGAAGTAAACTCAGAGACTGAAGAACCTGTAGAGATTGCTGGCGCCTGAGAATATGCACATGGACAGGGCAGTGACTCAGGTAAGAAGACACTAACAGGATTCATGGTCTTGTAATTTCCACATGCATCACAGCCTCATTGTATGAACTTGGGTGTAACCATCTCGTACACGAATATATTCATTTGCAAGGTAAGGAAACAATCACAGAGAAAAGAATGCTCTGGAATACTAATTACCATTTGTTAAACATTTTGACAAAGATAGATAAAAGAGGTTAAAATGCAACCAGGAAAGAAAAAAAAAGGAAAACATTTGGTGTGCCCTATAATAGAAGTCCAGTGGAAAACCCCTCAGCTTGATATGAACAGAGTTATTTGGCAAGAGATCAAAGCATCAGGAAAGAGAAGGCAACTCAGTTGAAAACAAAGCGACAGGCCCAGCACGTAGCTCCACTAAGCTGGGTCAGGATGCAATTACCTCTAACATGATGATTCTGGCATTACAGCAGTATAATGAAGAATAGCAACTGGTTCACAGACTAGAAATATTTAACAGCACAAACACCTTCCCTTCTTAAAATAAATTAGTAAATAAATAGAATAATAAGAATCACAATGAAAAAGTGACTTTGAGGGAAGTCATACTAGCACTTAAAATTAAAGATCCTGCCTCTAATCTTGCCATACTTCTCAACTAACACTAAAATTATAAGTAGGGAAAGTCCCTCATAGGCTCTGAAAGGCTACAGAGGGCAATGTGCTGGGAATATACTGTAATATCCATCACAAGACTTGAGGAGAAGTGAGAGTTAGTGCAAGAAATGGATACAGGGAAAATGTATATAAAGAAGAGTAGTGTCTGCCCGTGTTGAAGTGCCAGTGCAGGGAGGGCTGAGACTGTTTTTTTGAGTTGTTTTTTTTTTTTGTTGTTTTCTTGGCTGTTTGTTGCAGGGTATTTTTTCAGAAAAAAAAGTTTGTCTTTCCTCATTTGTCTTTCCTAAAGTTTGTCTTTCCTCATTCTCTGCAAAAACCCTTCCCTAATTTCCCAATTTCTCCATCTCCCAGCAACCCATCGAGGTGCAGGAGCCTCTCTGACTTTTCCATCCACCAGCTTAAGTGCCCCTCACCTCCTTGTGCCCATCCTCACACAGCAATCCCCAAAACCTTTTGTCATAGGCCTGAAGAAGACATCCACAGGGCAGTACCCAAGGGCACATCACTCTCATTACTCCTCAGTCTCTTGCTCAGACACTGTGCCTGATCCTGCTAACACTGCCAAAAAGTTTCCGTGACAGATCAAAGCATACTTTTAAGAGTTCCCAAAAATGGCTTTTAAACCTTGCTTTGTGCACATATGTAAATAGATTCTTATGACTATGGCCAAAGCTGAAGCTAGGGATAACAAGAAAAGATGTGAAAAAAAAAAAAAAAAAAAAAAGCCAGCAGCCATGTTAAGGGTTATACTCTCAAATGCAAAGTAATTTCCTAGTCTCTTCCATAGTATGTAAAACAAAAAATTAATCAAACTCTTCAGTCTTTCAGTTTCTTCAATCTTGTTTGAAAGAAAGACTGAACAAACAGCTGCAACAGCTTAACATCATTCTGGTCAGAACAAAACCAAGACAAAAACAGAGGAAAAAAGTACAGATTTGGGTGGGCTCAAGTCTTGCAGTTAATTGCTCACTCCCTTATTTCCAAAGGATGGGGAGCAAGGATGGAGGTGGGGGCAGAGCAGACAACATGTACTGGGGGGAAACACAGACAGCAAGGTTTTTATTCTCATCAAGACAAGAAACCTGCAAAATGAAAAAAAGGTTCCCATGAAATAACAACCCTTGCACATTGCAGCCATGGGGTGCTGAGGCAGCTCACAACACACAGCTGCCAAGTGGCTCTTGGGGGTCTGTCCCTAGTCAGCACACACTGGGGAGCCTCTCACAAAGAGGGTGCACGAGGGCAGAAGGAGAGAAGCCAAGACAGCAAGAATGCAAGAGCCCGGGGCTTCTCTCCCTGTGCAATGGGACAGGTGCAGTGAGGACAGGCGCCTGTGTCACCTGTGTCACCTGTCCCCACTGCAGAACAGATGGAGCCAAAGGGACCAGACCTGAGAAGTGTCACATATGGATCATTTTAATCATGCCACCTCTCTTCTCTCCTAACAGGCAGAATTCTCTTTGATTACAAAAATCGTTTACTTTCAGAAGTTTTTTAAGCTCAGTCATTTTCAAACAACTAAAATTATGCTGATTTAAGACAAAAAGCTAGGGAAAAACTGGTGAAGAGTTTTGTGATTTTCTGAGCACCTAAAGATCCCAAACCTTCAATTCTTGTCAGGTTTGTCCCCATTTATTCTTCATATTATTTTCCACACTTATTTACCACTTACACTAATCCATCAACTGTAAAAGAAGAGAAGGTGAGGAACTGCCCACAAGCAAAAATATTCTCATTTTTAATTTCATTTTTATGCAATTTGAGATTTTTCTTTTTTGTAAGAAGCTTCTTTTTAATATTTTCACCTCCTCTTTTCCCTGTTACATTTTGTTGTGCACTGTCACTTCCACACTGAATCACATCTCCTTTAAAAAGATGCTGTCGGTATTTGAAACTGAATTGAGGAAAAAAAGAAATGGAGAAAAAAAAATTGAGAAATTGAGAAACTGAATTGAGAAAAAAAGGTGAGAAAGGCAAGTGTTGGAAACCAGGATAATCTCAATGACTGAGCAGCACTACAGGATACATACATGTCTCTTGTGGTTGCCTCGCAAAAAGGAGCTGGGAATTCCATTTTTACACTCAGAATCACTCTGTTCTTCATAGCTTTCAAACTCACTTGAACTCCACCCATATTCCAGTGAGCTGTTTCCACCATCATCACCATTCTCAACATCATCATAAATCATTTCCTCTGCAAGAATTAAACCAAAATAAATAAAGCTACACTGGAATTTGTGTTTGTTTGAGCACCAAAAAACTGTTCAGGATATGCTATAAAGAATTGTACAGACTTTTGTATCCACACAAAAAATTCTGAATTAAATACAATATTCGAATAGCCTAAGTGGATTGTCTTTGTTGAAACAGAGCATTTAAAAGGACAGTGTTATGGGTACACACCACGAGCCTTTTAAAAACATGCGCTACTCAAATGACAATGTTGTGTTGTCCAAATCTCACAACACATTTTAGAACTTCAGAGGAAGTTTGTACTGTAGCTATGAACGTTCATCTGCACTGAGAAGCATCATCCTTCCATTTGTAAGCTTGCCATTTGTGCCTAGGGACATCAGCTCAAATGATAAATGCTAAAACATTGCAAGAATCAAAGGAAAATGTCAGTACTTCAAGCAGAACAGATCAGACCAAAGCAGCAAGAAATGAGTTACACAATGGTATTTTAGGACTCATCACCACCAGTCACTGGAAGTCTCCCACATCTGACAGTTACCTTGCTCATAATTTACTCTAAAAACTTGAAGTATTTCAAGTCTTGAACTTTTCAAGATAATAACCTTTTCAAATCTATATTGCAAAGGCTGACCAAAGTATCTCCTGTTAAAGACACACGTCCTTCCACGGGCACAGATGTCAAGAACATAAAATTGACTCAAAACAAAATGGAAAATTTAAAGCCAATTGCTTATCAGGAAGCAGGAATGCACTCTATATGCAGCATCATTCGTCATTACAAGTAGAAAAGTGTGGACATTTCTGCCAGGAATCACTATTGTCAGAAGCTAGGATGCAGCATTTACAACTCTCTCCTATTAAATTCAGGAAACAGAAGATGTGCTTTTATTTTAAGACTGAAGTTTCATTTAAACAAGAGAAAAAATATGTACTCAAAAGAAAAGCTGACATGTTTTACACATCCACCTAAATCCTGGATTTTAATATTAAAATTAATTAAATTCTTTATAATTAACACAGCAGATTGTAGTCTAATTTGGAAGATTCAGACTTAAAAAAAAAAGTTTAAATCCCCATGTATATCAAGACTGTCCTTAAAATACTGTTACTGAAGAAGACAAGTTAATGGTAATCTAGCACAACGAATAATTTAAAAGAACCATCATACTAAGTCAAAATAAATCAAGACCTATGCAAGTCTAACTCCTGTGCTGTCAGTATTGGGGCAGGATTTACCCCATGACTGGGTGAATTTATCTTGTCCATGTCCTAATGTAGATTGGCTGACTGAAACTCCTTTTGGAATAGTTGTGTCTCCCTGACAAAATATAGAAATAATAAACACCAAGATCATGAATGTACGAAGATGAAACTTCCCTTATTACCTATCTCCTAAGAGTCTTTCAGTGTCTTTGGGGACAAAATGAAAGTCAAAATTTTAAACAATGTCTTATGGGTTAAGCTAAAGATTCTGACCAATATGCTCAGGAGAGCTTTGCTCAATATCCCATATCCCACCCAGCTCAGCCACCTGGGCCTGGTGTGCTTGTGTCCTGACTGATGAGCAACAGTGCAAAGACGTCCCTGCTCAGAGTAGCACAGTCCACTGAGGAAACTTCCAGGAATATAAGCATGCAAGTCATGAATGTAACACGGTACTTTCCAATAATAAATAAAAAAAAAATCAGTAATAATTCGTAAAACACCTTGTCTGAACACTACTAAGGACAAGAAATGAAACTGTTACAGCTTTAAAGATTAATGTGGTTTTCACACAATAAAGCTTAAGTGTTTTCTTGATTCATTAACAATTTCAGTATCAAACACCTATACCCTCTGAGAACCACAACAAGTAAGATGCTGAGTTCCCAATAAGCCAATTCACCCAAAAACAAGATCAGTCAGTAGCAACTCATCTTTAAGCAGACTTCACTATACCCGAAAACTGCAAAACAAAACTGAGCAAGAACTTAATGAAATAAGCTTCTTGAGCCCTAAATCCACCACTCTCAGTAAAGGTAAAATCTTGACTCCAGCAAATACTTTGAGATCTATTCTGCCCCCTCCAAACATGGTCACAACCATGAGGAGTGGACTACTTCAAAGCTGAAATAAAACATCCTGTAGAGTCACAATCAGGATGGTAAACAACCACTCTGGACCATGTCTTCCACCTACCAAGCATTTATATATTGAAGGGGACGTTCAAGGAAGGAGCTTCTCTCTACAATGACAATGATACATTATCATACATCATCTAACTACTTAAAACACCCTTTTCCTAAATACCTTGCCTTGTTCAGGGCACTACAGCTACAATACCCAACACTGCAATTCTCTAATATGCAGAATACTCAAGCATTTGGAACAGTATCTATAAAACAAAGCAGAATTTAGCTTCTGAGAAGAGCAGAATAGGAGACCTGCTGAGATAAAGTCTTTAAAGAGTTAGTTTAATTTGAACTTTCTAAGACCTACCAATTATTGACACAATTCCATTTACATATATTTTAGGTATGTAATGAACATATCTGCTCAGTATACATGCACATAATTCCATTTTACACTGCTTTCAACATTACAAAGACCTCAAACCTGGCTCAGAGTCTGAATCTTCTCTTGGCACATCATCGTAAATTACCTCATCTGGGTCTAAAACCAAGACAGAAAAAAAAAAACAAATGAGAAACCTCCTAAAATTTGAATGGGACCAAGTGTTTAAGAGGCATTTGGACAAAGCCCTGAACATGCCTTTAACATTTGGACAAAGCCCTGAAATGGTCAGGCAGTTGAAATGCTGCGGGTCTTCTCCAACTGAAATATTCTAAAGGATTCTGGTTATATTGGCATATATTAATACAATGGAGATATGACTCACCCTCCACTAGCATTTTGCTTGCACATCTAATCTTTCAAACAATGCAATAATGCACGAAGCAGTACATGGTATCTGTGAAATTTCAGGGTTTTATCTGCATTGCTTATGATGACCTTTGGGAGCCTGAGAACAAAAAACCACTTCAACAGCCAGTATTCCTCCTTTTTACAGAAGTATGGTATGTTCTGTGCCTGTCGAAGGCTGCTCATTGCCTTACTAAATGGTTGTAGGAAAGCTGCAACTGACTTTGTAAAAAGAACCAAAACTAAATAATGTAATGATCATCATAGTACATTAAGAGGCAGAATGACGATGCAAATTCAGTCACTTCACGAAATATGTAAGATGAACCTCCAGCTCAGTGGGAGCAGCTGAGAACAAGCAGGATAACCTGTCCTCAAACCACACAATCTCTGTTCTGGTTTAAAATGCAGCTGCCAGACAAGAATCAACAGCACACAGCAAGACAAAGTGGCAACTCCTTCCCTTCCACCTCCTCCAAGTACTTATTTGCCAACTACTGCACAAGAAGAGCAATTCCAAACGCAGTCACAGAACGGACTCTGAACTGGTGCTCATTTCCACTGCACATGCATTGATGGAGCCAAATTACTTCCAAGAAACAGTTACAAGTGATTCCAGACTCCAAAAGGTGGAAAAGTGAATGTTACCTTTATTCTAAAATACGATTTTATTATGCTGTTGAATGTTCTAACTGGTACAGCTTGGTTCTGGAACCTATCCGAAAACATAGTAAATGTGAACATGGACTTTCCTAAAATCTGCTTGTGCACAGAGATATACACATACTGCTGATCACAACTTAAAACTGACCACTTCTACAGTTGTACTTCAGTGATCATTGATACTTACTTTCCATCCATGATGTATTTGCAGGATCTGCAACCCATTTGGCCAGGGCATCATCCTCTCTCTTGGTCTGGTTATCTTCACTTGAAAAAAAGGCCATAAAAGAACTAAAAGTTACACCACAATGATTTTAAACATCTGTGAAGACAAGACAATAAATATCTTTCTGCCTTCTAGCTTCCACTCCAAGGCTGCCGGTTACTCAAAAATGTTGCTTCAGTAAGTAGTTGGGTGATGAATACTCTATTCTATCTATTAGTCTGACAATTTTAGTCAGAAAATTGAAAACACTTTCTTTACAATCTTAAAAAATACTTTGCTTTTGAGCTCATCTACCAGAACATAGGAAATTCTTTAAGAAAACAGAGAAGTGAGAGCTGCTTTTTCATGGTAAATAGGACTGGGTTACATGGTAAATAATTCTGGGTTACATCAGAAGCCATCAGGCAAAGCTGTTATCCTCTTCCACCTGGTGCTGGCGACGCTGGACCTGTAGCAGCATGTCCAGTTTTGCTTCCCAACACTCCCCTGCTGGAGAGCTGTGGAGAAATTGAAGCTACCTCTAGAGAGATGTAGAGAAACTGAAGTCAGGGACTAAAAGCACATGGTCTACAAGGAAGGAGATAAAAGACATGGAGATTATTTAGCCTGGTGAAAAGGATGTTATGGGGTGATTCAAGAGCAGCTACAACTATCCAAAGAGAACTATAAAGGTGATGGAATCAGGGTTATTTTTTCATTTGTTTTTTTTCTGGGGGGGTTGGCACCCTTTTTTTTTCTAAAGCCAGACAAAGGGGGAATGGTCAACAGACTGCTCACCGGAAGAATTGGGTTGGACTTTTGGGGGTTAGGGAGGGAAAGGGAAGAAGTAAGGTAGTACAGCAGGGAAGACTGCCTGGGGAAGCTGCAGCATCTCCATCCTTGGAGGGTTTCAAGGCTCAGCCAGCAAGGCCATGGTTGATCTGATGGAGTATTGGCAGTGGTCATGCCAAAAGCAGCAAGCTAGACAAGATGTCCAGCAAGCTGTTGCAGCTGACATTGCCACCACTCTACAAAAATTCAACCCAGTGTCTTCAAAAGTGTCATGCAGTTAACACACCCAAGAGCCTCAACCAGTGCTGATTTTAGTACACAACCAGAACTACAGGGATAAGAAAGTGAAGAAAAACAAACCAACAAACATGGAAGTATTACACAAGGAGAATAAAATACTTATTAAATGCAAGCTTTCTTAGGAATTAAGGTTTTACAAATCATTAAAACATGCTGAACTGGCAATCACCTATTCTGAGGGTCCTCCAAGTTTACAGAATTATAATGACATTCTTCAGTTGCTGACTGTGTACCTGCCAAGTAGAAAAAAAAAGAAAACGCTTGGAATAATAAATCAGTTTGGTTCAAATGGCACATTTTAGCATAAGGAACTGATTTTACTAGTTCATTGCTCAAGAATAATCTACTTCTTTTCAACAGTTTTATTCTTACACATCTAAAAAAATTTAGATGTTACTTCACACCATGCATTTCTGAAAATTAAGTTATTCAAAGACTAGCCATTTTTTAGAAGAATCGTTAAGAGGAAATTACAATTTCTGATGCATTTAATTCTATCTCTCAAACATATATTCCTCTACAGGTAATAAGGATCACACAAATATTTACTTTTACTTGACATTATTCCTAACAGTGGTAAAAAGCAAAGGCTAGAATAAAGGCTGGAATTATAAAAGAATTGCTGCCTAGCTAAAGAAAAGTATATTCAAAATACAAAAAGAAAAAGGTAGGATATGGGGAGCTTGCTTTCCCTACTCTCTTGACATTAAGCTGTCAGCTTTGTAAACTCTGGGTACAAAATAGGTCTCCTGTTTCTGTAATAATCCATAGTTATTTCCCTTTCTAGTTTCCACTTCTGTCTTAAAATTGTACTAAAAGATAAAGAGAACTCATCAAATCATCAAGGGAAAAATCCCATAGCAACTCTAAATCCATTAGGATTGGAAAATAAACAAACAGAAATGCATATAGGAAAGGCAAAAGGGAGAGAAACTTTGCCAGGACCTAGAAAAACTAATATAAGGTATGAGAAAAAATCATTTGGCTTGAACACTGAACTCTGGATCCGGAAATTATTTGATTATGTTAAAAAGGAATTAGCACTAATCATTCCCACACTCATCCAGGATGAGTGCTATACAGGAAAGGTACCTGAGGTTAAACAAGGATTTCCCTTCAAATAAAGTAAGATGTGTAAATACAGTACCTTCTTCATCTACAGAAACACTGCGTATGATGACAGGACTGGAGTATGCTGGCAGTATCAAAGGTAAGTTGGATGGCACAGCATATCCACAAGGGACAGGAACAGAATATCCACCAGACAAGTTTGGACTTGCACATTCATCTTGAGGACTTGGTTCTGGTGACGAGGATGGATCCTTGTCTTGGATTGGGGAAATATTTATGACTGAGTAGGGATTTACTTTGGCTGGAGTGCCTTCTGCAGCAGGTTCTGATGTTTGCAGCTTTTCACTGTTTTCTAAATTATCAGCTCCTTTAGTTGAAAAATTAAACAAAAATATAAAGTTTTATTCTTCATACCTTTTCAAGCTGCTCTAACAGCTCTTTGCAAATATGCTAAACACTGACCTGATCTTTACTATACAAGTCACTTATAACCTATGACTCAAAATTCTTGTTCTCATGACTATTCCTAAAATACTTCTTGTGTTTGTGTCTGAGTTCACTGGAGGGACATTCCTCAAAGAGCAGCCCTGAAAATGCTGTTAAGAAAGGGGGGAAGAAAATAACTTGACAAGTTTTCCTCTTTGAAAATATATTGTTTTCTGTAATGCAGAGTTCCCAGTATTTTTTGAGGCAAGCTGAGGTACAGCAGAACCACAGGCCCCTCTGAAGTGAACTGCAGAATTACATCCCAAGTGGCCAAATGATTTTGAGATGTAAGCAGAACATCACAAAAGGGTGAGTGAGCAACAGATGCTCAAGGGAAGATGGTGTTTAAGTTCCAGGTTGTCAAACTGCATAGTACTTGAAGAATTATCTATCTTTAATTGCTGTAAGTACAGCAAGTCTGCTTAGAAAAGGAAATTGGATCAAAGTAAGCAAAATCAGTGGTTAGCAATTTGAGCAGAATACAGCAATTTCCAGACTACACCTCAGCACTGGGAACATCTGCATATGTCATAAAAAATGTTTCAGTATTTAGCAAGACTTCTGTTCATGACCAAAATTCATACATTCAAACTCCACTTAGTTTTATGCACATCTCAAGTTCAGCAACCAGCAAGTTCAGCTGTGGAACAGCTTATCTCGAGCCATCAATGTGCCTTAAGACCAGCAAGGGTATAGAGTTTTCCTGTAGCAAGACACTCAGACTATGTCCAATCCATTGGTTTGGATGTCACACTTGAATGGAAAACCTCACAGGAATTACACAAGATGGTCACTTGCCCTGTCAGATCTACCACGACTGTAAATGGCAGGAATATTCAAAACACTTGCATGGTATTTCCACATGTGAGAGACTGGACTATGACTCAAAACAAATTGACCATTTTTGGAGGTTCCTGGGTGCTTTGCTAAGGCCAGGTTTGCAAGCCCACAAAGAGGTGGTGAGTTTTTGGGTGTGTAATGACAAACCCCAAGTCTATATGAGACAGAGAGGGTGAACTTACCACCACCAGTGGCTGCAAACTGGGCTCTGAGGCCCATAAGAGGCAGACCTTGTGGAGACAGGATTGTGCCTTTTGTCACACCGAACTGCCCTCCCTTACACACACGCCCTCCTCCTGGGGAAGGTCCTATTCACACATAGGCTTACTGACACGAGAGGCAGCTGCCTTAGAAGAGGTCATAAACTATCAATGACCCCTGAAGTGCCCCCAGACTCCTTTCTGAGGCCTTCCACCAAAGAACTGTGCGTGATCAAAAGACAGTGTAAAACCTCCCCCTCACAAAGGTGCTTGGGCGCTCCCACCTGAACCTGAGAATGGATTAACCCACCAGACTTTGTATTTTGTGGGCTTTTCCCCCCATCTTTGGACAGATCAAGACCTTCAATAATCATGTCAATCAAGTCTCATCACAGATCCACTGGTGGTGATTATGTATCTTCCTACTCTTACCCTTTCTCTTTCTTTCTTTTCCCTTATACATTTTCTCGAGTGGTATTTTTATGCTTTCATATTGCCTTATTACTATAGATAATAATAACCAAAACAGCTACATATCTGCTTTCCATTGTAACCAAATTGTTCCAAAATAAACCCAACGTGTATATTTACAAACACCAATCATTCAGTCATGGAAAACTCTTGTTAAAGGACTTTAATTGCACTGTCAAAAAAAGGTATCCCATGATCAGTCTTGACTATTTAGCCCAAGGGAGGCGCAGACCAACAGGCTGACTTACCTGCAGCACCAGCCTCTTGGTGCTCTATGTTATTTCCAGGACCAGGAATAGGTGGCATAAGGGCTTGCCTGTCTGCTTCTGGTATCTCATCTCCACTATCAAAGTCAAACTGTTCTCCCTCATCCTCCTCTTCATCATTCGGACCCGTGGCTTTCGGTTCATGCTCTAGAACTGTGCAGAAAGACACAACACCTTTGGTCACTTGCTCTTAATAATGATTTCATGGGACCAGTAAATGCTCCACATTACAAATGAAACTTATACAATGAAGCCTTAGATTTTTAGGTTACTGGCACAGAACAAAAGTTAATTGATGTGTTGATAACCTCATGCAGTTTTCAATAAATCCTTTAGTGTAAACAAGGATATTACTAGGAAATAAATTAAAAAGGGATAATGGAAATACCCTTGCTTTTGTCATAATGAGCCAAAAGATTTTTAGAAAAACACCTAAACAGCCAATTTTTAAATGAAAAAACTTCACAGATGAATTTATTTGCACAGGGACTTTGCAAATTTATAACTTCAAGTCACTTTCCCTTCTATTCTACCCTACTAACAGTGTCCAAATATCAGTGACAATAACTTAGTTCACACACTCCATTAGAGACCAGAAGATTGGTTTTCCTACTCCAATCTGAGACAGTTTTAAACCAACAGCCTCATGCAACATGCCATTAATCCTATCACCACACACAAGTGCATTCTGGTGGAGGTAGGGTGGGGTGCCTTTGAGGAAGTAATGGCTGAAATAACAACACCCTAATATGGATAGGAAGGGTGGGTTTGGGGTTTTTTTGTCTTTGCTTGTGAAGATGCTGTAGCACAGATTTAGCACTGTACATGGGGCTGGGGAGAGGGAGCAGGAAGAAGTACACGGCAGTTTCCCTCCATGCTATTGGGAAAAACCCATGAAGATTTAAACCCACTCATGTACATATTGCCCAAAAATGTATCATAAAATAAAGATGTAAACACACAAGTATGTTATAAAAGTTTGCCTGAATGTGATAAGGTTTCCCCCTCTCCCTCCTCAGGTAACACAAAATGAAAAATAAAGCCTTGTAAGGACAATTGGATATGCTGCATCATGATGATATTATCAGCTATCCTACCATCCAGGATACATTTTTTATCTTTATGATAAAACCCACAACACCCCGAAGCTCTAGACTGCTTAGATTGTCATGGTAATCAGCATTCCTGCCAAGGCTTCTGTTTCTTCAGGCAGGCTGAGCCAGCGTATTTTACCACAGCCACAAATAACAAGATCTTTCATGCAGCCTCTCTGCAGGAGAAAAAGTGAACTAATTGCAAAAATAGTAAGGAACAAAAAAACCCAGGTTATCCTGCATTTACTGTGAAGGGTTATGGCTGAGGCAGCAGGACATTTAATTTCATTTTGATTAATTCCTTTTAAAAATTCTTCTGTATGAAGTCAGGCTTCTCATTTTTGCTTTGTCCATTAGCAATTCTTTTTTTCCTGAAAAATGCAAGAAATTCTTCAGAGCTCTTCCAAGTGATTAAAGACAAACATGGCATTCTTCCTGATTCAGCATCCATCTGACTAAATTGTAATATTTGTTGCTTGACTGTGTAATGGGGAAAAGAAACAAAAGGGGGGAAGATGTCTTTTCAGCTTGACTAAAAAAAAAATTGGACGTGCCACCTAGGTTTTTTTCTGTTATGGCTGTTAACACTGCTCTGCTTCACTCACTTCAAAAGATTTACTTTGTATCATAGATAAACAAGACACAGAACCTGGTAAATGGGCACTACAGCCGGGAACGATCCCATAATCACATCACTTACGGAACAGCGGGTCAAGATTACAAAATGAGACAAAAAAATAAAGATTAAATGTCTGTTAGAAAGGGCAGACAGGACACAAACAAATATCCTCAGTTCAGAAAATTTTAAAACTGTACTTCAGCTTTGCATCACTTCTATATTTGTTTCATTCTGCAGGCATAAACTTTAGCCTTTTAAATTTACAGATACCTTCCATCTCACATCTGATAAAAATATTCTCCTTTTAAGCTTTTAATATCAAGGGCATACTATTTCAATTGATGGGAAAAGTATTTTAACAAAAATAAAATAAAATGGAGGATGGGGGCTTTTTGCTTCAACTTAAGAGCTGATCAGAACTGCAAATAAATACAGATTATGCCATACAAAAAAAAGACAAATTCCTGTTTTGAAAATACCTACTTTTTCCACAGTTCCTTGTGTTATGTCACAACAACACACAGACAAAAGACAGCAGCTAGACCCAGGCTGAATCTGGCTACTAAATACCACCTTAGATCTTGCAAAATTTCATGCTCATGAAGAAAGCCCAAGCTCCTCCTACCCTTTATCTGCAAATCAAAAGGATCAAGCCAAAAAGTGCATGAGGCAACCGCTCTTGCAGAAAAAAAAGGGGGGGGAGAGAGATGTGTGTGAGGAGGGGTTTTTCAAAGGCACCCTCCCTGGCAAAAAACACACAGAGGACAGATTTTTTTTTTTTTCTTAATTTTAAAATGCACTACTTTTTTTTTCTGAAGTAATAATCACACAATGCTTAGCATGACAGAGTCTGCCTGGAATTACTTCAAATAATTAAATTAGTCACTAAAAATCCAATTTGCCCTTTCACCACTACTCACATCCTTAGCTTTATGTGTGCCAACCAGAGCAATGAGAATACAATAATTGATTAAACTTTTTCATCTCACAGCAATACCATTCTGAAAGCTCTGTAAATGCTTCAGGGAAATTCTCATATTTCTTAAAATTTCTATTCGGAGTTTTCAAGACTGAAAAAAAGTCTGATATAATGGAAACATTGTCTTCAAGTTAAATTAAGTATGAAAGTGCTAATGTAGAATCATAAAAAGGAATACATGTTCTCATAACTGTGCACAGCACACAGATTTATGACTTTTTTCTGTGCTTTGTTATCCAGGGAAATGACATTTCTTAAGTTTATGTCACAAACAAGCTCACTTAGGCTGTGTTTACAGAGACCTGCTGGGGCATAAGCAAATTTAAAAAATGTTTGGTTGCTCTGCCAATTGCAAAGCATTCTTGGCACCATCTGCTTTCCCATCCATTATCCTCAAATTATTTATAGTTCAATGTAATACAGCTAAGGAGTTAAAAGAGTGACATTAATTTTACAGCCCAGATTAAGTCAGCGAAGCTTCATTAATAGTCTTCTTAAACAGTTTATTTTCATGGCACAGAAGTAAGTAAGTGCAGAGCTATTTTACCTATCAAGTGCACTTTGAATACAACATGAACACACCAGAAATAATAAAAGCACCCCAAAAGTCTGTGCCCCCCTTGCAATCTCATAAATCTCTGATGACCCAGAAGTCAACTGAGTTTCTTCCATGAAAAACCATGATAAAGGACGAGTGAAATAGAACCCCAAAAACAAACAGTTTCACAGTCTGGGGCACAGTAACAATAAACTTGGAAGCCCTGGATATAAACAAGTATGCTGCCACCAAGAAATATGAATAGTTTGTGTTTTAAGGTTTGGAGAATATTTTTAGAAATGGAAGGCTTCTGTATAATTAGGAATGTCATCTTTGCAATCAGTTGTACACATTTTTTTTTTAAAGTTCACAGGCTATTATGGATGGAAAAAGTGGAAATGCATCCATTATATTTAGAAGACTCAAACATTTTTAGTCACTTCTACCATATGACAGATGAAGGAAATAAGTGTACAATGCACATATCTAATTATTATTTCGTGATAAAATATGGATACAATTTAACCTCAAACAGACTGGCAGGAGTTGCCTGTTCTTAATCCAACATGCAGTTTTAAAACACTTATCTTTTTTACTTATGTATTTTGGATTGCAACAAGACACTCAGGACTGCAAAGACCTACCTTCTTTTCAAATGAATCCCCCAAACGTTTCAACTTTCTAAAAATACTTGAGTGTCTTGAAATACACAAAACCTTTCAGTAAAAAAAAAATTTAAAATGTTACTATCCCAGAATATTTTTAGGTAATATAAAATTTGCTAACTTACACAGGTTACAAGTCAAAACGAACTGCCAGACATAGCAATCTAAATGCTTATTATTTATCCTTGATACACTCCAGAGATTTCTCTGATGAGATACACTTCCCTTTACAGACCTGCATTTCTAGACAATTAAAATCTGCTGAGCTCCTTATGGAAGTGTACAATAGAAATAAGCATTGAAAGCATGCAGATACCAGGAAATAACTGAATTTTTAAAGATACCATTCTTTTTGTAAAACTAACCATGTGGGACGAAACACACCCTGATGACTGTGCTCCATGATAAATGGGCTCTCAAGCTGTTTACTTTTCATTTCAGATGAAATTTCTGAAATTAGCAGAGGTTTGGTGTTTGTCACGATGGTGAACCTTGTGCTAGGAAACACTCGTGCCTGCAGAAGTTTCCTGATTTGGCCAGCTTATAAACCTTTGTAAAGTAACAGTTGCCTCATATTCAGCAGGAACTTGCAGACAGGTTTCAAGAAACTTGGTTGCCAGTGGACAGCCTCTTGTTTCTCCCAGCTTGAAAGCACTGCTTAGGTTGCATTCCTACAGCTAGAAAGCAACACGGTATTTTCAATCCACTCCCAAATCTCCCACTTGTGACCACTAGTTCTGCAGTTCCAGGAGAGAAAACTGCAGTTAAATGCTCTTTTGCTCTGGTACTCAGCTGACACATGGCCCTTCTGCCCTTCCTCAAAGGACACCTGCACCAGCACCTGCGCAGGGACAGCGGCAAGGGGCAGGGCAGGAGGGACCCTGCAGGAGACAGGCTGACCTTCACGAGTAAGTGCTTCTGCAAACACTGTCCTTCTCTGACACTTCCCAGTCACGCACCACCACCAGCACAACCCTGGCATCCATAAATCACCTCCTCACACAGGTGGAAAGCGTCTGTTTTGCTGGGAGAAAATAAACATCTAGGACAAAACTGTGTATGCAAAAACACATGAGTGAGCACTCCTTCCCATGGGAAGCAGATCAGAGCCAAGGACTTTGATTCCCCTTGCACTCACGGTTGTGCTAAGCTGGCGCTGCAGGGAGCCCAGGTCCCCGTGGTACAAGCACGCTGCTAATTACACACAGCTCGCACACACATCCAAGGCGTGACCACAATGTCAGCATTACCAGTCTCTGAGGAAAACAGTTACAAAACAACCCCAACCAAACTAAACGGTATACATTCACACAAGAAGAGTTTCCAGTGATGGAAACAAAAGCAAAACCGCATGAATTAAGAGGCTATCCCTGCAAATAAATAACAAAGAAATAAGTACAAATGCCTCTTTAGTATTTTGCAAATACCCACATTACATACTAATTATGTTGTCGAGCACGCACAACAGATATTATTCTTCTGGATAAAAAAACAAATTCAAAACCAGAGTCAGAAGAGTAATGAATCTGCCTACCCAAGAGTAAGGCATGCTAACAACAGCATGCCTAATACAAAAAAAATTGCATTCCTTGAAATAATGTCCAGGTCTGTGGATGTTAGGAAAGACTTAGAAATAGCAAAAGATCCTGAACTTTAAAAACTACTCACGCTGCTAAAAATTTAAGTCTTAATTAACTAGAATTTAAAAGAACTGAGTTGCAAAAAATCAAAAGTCTAAAATAAAAGCATTAAGACATGAACCAGGCTGTCCAGAGAAAAGCAGGAGCAACACCAGCAGACTTGTACTCCTTTGTAACGCCTCAAGGTGCTCTTCAGGACTGGCTACCCTATAGCCAGAAAGGCAGCTAAGTAAAATCAGTGTTTTGTGGCCATTTACTTTAATTACTCAGCACCCTGGTGGCACTGGTAGTGCCTCCCACCACCAGAAACACAGACCTAGCCTTATCCCGAGGATGTCTTTTTCACCTCAGCACCGCATTAGCACATTCTGACATTCGAATTTCACCAAGAAATTCTGCTAGTGCTGTAAGGAAAGCTTGTACAGACATTATTTGGAATTCTGCATAAACACATGAGCGATCACTCTCTATGCTGAAAAGCATCTATCCATATTAAAGGCTACCAGCTTTCCATCAGTATTTAAGGAATATGGATACACTTGACCCTTTGTACCCCCGAGGTCACCCTTCTGCATCGGTACGAATGCCAGCAGGCACCCGAGCTGAGGAACAACACGTCTGCTGGCGAGGTCAGTGCTGATGACGGCTCTGCAGCCGGGCTCAGCCTCAGCTACAGCACACATGAACCGCTGAACTCACCTACAACATGCTGCCAAATGGACAATCCACACAGGGAACACGAAAACCAGAGCGCTTTAATAAAACAGAAATCAAACCACAGAAGACTACAATGTCATTGAGAAAACGAAATATCTAGCCCTGGCAGTGCAAGAACAGAGCATGTTGGCTAACCCGAGACTACAATTGACATATGAAGGAAAACCAGAAAAAATTTCTAGAAAATGTAGTTGACATATTTATGAAAAAGTAACCATTTTTAAGGAAATTTCCTTAAAACCAGTGAGACCAGTCTGGCTTGTTATTTACTTTTACACTTCTTTTTTCTATCAGTTATCAACTACTACTATCTAGTTTTCCAAATAATTACTTTTACTTTGAAGCAATTGCTGCTTAATGATTTGAGGTATATGCATTTCTCTAATACAGTCTGTTTAATTCTGATGAGCAACATAAAACTGCTGTATCATCTGGCAATACCTTGGACCAAAAGCTCTTTAAAAGTAATTGGGAACCCTACGAAGCAGAAGGCAGCCAGACACACCCTGGAGACCTAAAACAGGGAGCATGAGATTCCACTTCCACAGAAAGAAAACATGCACCTTGGGTGCATAAACTGACTATCGTACTAAAGAAAAGCCAGAAGCTAACCAGAGCAAATGCTTGAGTTTTTAGGTCATAGATCATTTCAGCAACATCGTTCTACCAGGCTGACACATTCTGGTTAAGAAGTTAGCAAAGGATTTGACTTCATTTTTGAATAAATGTTTTTTCCTCCACCTTGCCAGCACTTGCACATACTTCCTACACTGAACCTTTAGATGATTTGGCAAAGGGATGCCTAAATCCAGGATCATTGGTTGAGACTCAACAACCCTTTGTCCAGCAATGTCAAAACTTAAGCACTTGCTGGCACTCCCCAAAAGCACCACTTAGAACACCTAAAAGCATCTGACTTTCAACAGATGTGGACACAGAGCCATTCATACACTCAGCCCACCTCCACAGCAACAGCTCAGGTGGGGATCAGAAGACACATGCAGTTCCAGGAATCCAGTTGTCCTTTTGGACACACTGCCAAAGGTTCCTTTTTCCCAACAATTATAAGTCCATCTAACACTCCAAGAATTGAGTGCAACTTGTTCACAGGTTTAAAAATAACTAAGATTTAACTATTAGTGTTTTCCCCTTGATGAATTCTGGACAAAGAAACAAATTAGGTATTAAATTTTGCAGCAATTTACTGAATCTTTTATTAAAAAAAAAAAGTATAAACTAGAATACAATGGTTATGTCCTGTAAATCCAGGACAATATTGGAAATATTTTGGATTTCAGCTGGCTTCTCACCTCCTCATTTCTATGGTTACCCCTTCGCCCAGCTTAAAGAGCACTATTCAGATAGATTGATTTGTAAACAAAACATAGTATATGCAAAATATGACAAATCCATTACCCCAGAAACTGATGAGGAGGGAGTTTTATAGCATTCCCTTTCTTAGTATTTCTTTTAATTATTGTTTGAACACATCTTGATCTTATTTGCCCTACCACAGTAAGGTCCTGCTTTAGCCCCAAAAAAATCCCATGGAATTCAAGTAAACTCATGAAAACAGTAATTCTTACATCACTGAACTCTCAAAAATCCTATTTTACAGTACCCTTTTAGTACATCTTCTACCAGAAATTCTATCACCTTAGTGGATACTGGGCAACAATGGTGTTTTCTTGGGACCTTTCAGTCCAACAGCCTCAGAGCCCTTTTCACTGGCTCCTTTCATTAGCCATGGAGAGGGAAGGAAGCTCTGCCTTGGCCCCAGGACTGGTTGAAGAAACCACGATAAGCAAACATCACCATTCAGACCTTCAGCCAGTCCACATAGAAGTCAGGAATGAATTTCTTCCAATATAAAGCACTTTGTTAAGAATTTGTTTTGTGTATTGGGTTTCCATGGCCAGGTTTTGGTAGTGCAAGGGCTACAGTGATAGCTACTGTGAAAAGCTGCCAGAAGCTTCCCCCATGTCCAGCAGAGCCAATGCCAGCCGGATCTGAGAGAGCTGCCGTGGGAAAATGAACTGCATCTCTGCAAGGCCCAATACAGCTGGCAAGAGCTCTTCTCATGCAAACGTCAGTGGGTCACCATCTGATATGCATGGGCAAACAGCAATCCCAGTCAAAGTTAATTTTACTTCTACTTCCCTTTGCATTACAGGAGACTGCTAAGATCGTCTGGACAAACTACATTTAACCAATTCACTGCTCCCAGGGCAGCACCTGCATTTCCTCTGTCCCTCCCAGCCAACACACAGAATGGAGAAATACGGACACTGGGAAGACATCCATCAGTGTTGACATCCCCATGGCACAGGAGCACAGGCATCTTGCCTTCCAGCCCCTAGAGAAACTTCTACCAGCAGAAGGTTATCCACAAGGTTATCCAGAAACTATCATGCTTTCACCTAAACAAAGTTACTGAACTCAACAACAGACTATTTAGCAGTAAGTAAGTAACAAATTCTTGAAACAAACCTTCTTTGACCTACTAAATAATCTTCTGTATTCATTTTAATGAAAATATGACAAGGCTGGAAAGATTTCAATGAGCAAGAAAAAAGAAAATCTATAAAGGGGGTTGGAAGAGTCTTCTCCCAAAAATGTCTAACAAGTATGTTTTCCTCAGATTACTAGGCATAGTTTCAATTCCTCCACGCAGGAAAAGCAAGCAGCACCCATTAATGTCTCGTTTGAAAATTCATGTACTTTATTAAAGTTATTACAATGCAGACAAGCTTTTATCTGTGCTCACGCACAAGATAAAAGAATCATAACAATTTATTAAAAAAGTGAATCTTTCTGTAAACTCTGGAGTAGACTCATTACAGAGGCTTTAGGCATGGTTAGTGAATATTTATTGTGTTCAGTGAAACAGAAGTAAAAAACTCCAAAAATAAAAAAATCCCTCAGTTTTTGCCAGTAATTTATCCCAGCTTGTTAGATAGATACAAGTCCTAAAAAGGCAAAAGAAGTATAGAAAAAAAATAACTCACCCTCTTCTTGCACGTTGGTTCACTGAAATTAAAATTTCAAAGCTTAATTTCAACTGTTCATAGGAAGAATACCCAAAAAATCAGTACAAAACCAACCAATGATCAATTTTGCTGCAATCTCCTGAAAGGCCTTTATCTCATCATCATCTACTCTTTCTGATTAACAAGTCTGGGCCTTGTCCCTGCACAGAGCTAGCAAGTAAAGTCAAGTCACCTTAAAGAGCAGCTGAGTAAATAGAAAAAAAAAATCAACAAAACAACTACATCTTATTATTCAGAACAAAAATACCAAATACTATCAGAAGAATGAAGTCACTCACCAAGGAATCAGTAACAGTAACATCATTTAACATGTTCTAAACATCTAGCAAAGTTTTTATCATTTTTCTTCAAAATAAGATATAATTGTATCTATGTATATTGTGCTTTCTTTGCAGCTGCTAAAACCAGAAATAAGATATTTATTAATCTATTTATTTCCTTTCTCTTTTTTGTTTTTCCCAACACTCAAACATACTTGGCTAGAAGAAAAAATACGTAATTAAGAGTGACTTGTGACACCATAAACGGTTTTTGCAAAGGGAATTTTCTTGTTACTCTTCATTACACAGCTTGTCTGTATTGTCACATAAAATAATTGATCCTTACCTTAAACAATGCATTTTCCTTCATTTACTGAGAGAAATGTGACCTTTAGAAATAAATAAATTGTTCTCTTACAGATGGGATGTCAGACACCAGCAAGCTATTGCCAGTTTCAAAAACAAGGAGCCATTCATAACTACAATTCATATTCTGTTCTCATTCTTCTGAAATCTTGGCTCCCTTTTTACAATCATTTGTAACTGTCTGTATGCTGAAAAAAGATACCTAACAGTATTGTTTAGTCCAAGACCAACTCCCTTCATATCTGCAGTTTAAATTAAGCAATGTCTTGTTTTCTCAATCACAGTAAATACAATCTTAGGGTCTTCTACATTCTTTACTTTCAGAAACTAAATCATAAAACATGCAAGTGCTTTTCTTGTTGGTATTAAAAAAGCCCAATTTAACCACCTCTTGTCTCAGTCACAAAAACAGCTTTTTAAAACTGTTAAAACATAAGTAAACTATAAAATTTTCATAATTAGTGAATTATTATTATTATTTCAGAAATTATTATTTCATAATTATTTCATAAATAGCGGAAAAGGTAACTAAATAATCTGAAAGAAATACATATAGGACACAGAATAAAAAGCAGCTCCCCTAGCAGAGAAATACAGACGTCTCTACAGCAAAACACAACAGCTGTCCAACAGTTCCTTACTAGAGTTAATAAAAATTCTTTTACTTGTTGGTGGGTTTTCTGTTTGGTTTCAGTTTTTTGAGGTTGGTGGGTTTTTTTGTTTGTTGGTGGGGTTTTTTGTTTGGTATGGGATTTTTTTGTTACAATATGTAAGGTCATCCCAGTGGAAACTTTTAAGAGAGCAGTTGTTTCTACTTCACTCTTACCCAAGGACTCAGGCCAGACTTCCTTCTCAGGGACAGAGAAGCAAGGACTATTTTAGTGTTCTGGCCCTGACAGGGAAACAACAAAAAATAACTGCGGAAAGACACAATCACAGCACTCAACTGCATACAGGATATCCAGATTTAAGTCCTTGGCCTTGCTCTACACATCTCCATATCAGGAACAAAGAAATATCCCACTCACAGCTCTAGAGAGCTGATTTTTTCATATAAAAATGTGTACAAAATGCTTTTACAATTGGTGCCTAGGAGATATTTTTAGTCTATTTCCAGTTTAAAAAAAACCCTAACTTTATTTCATTGAAGAACATCTTAAATCCCAAACTTCAGCATGACAAGGTTTCTCATCTAGTTTTACCCAAGGCACTGGAGACAGTAGTGTAGTTGAGTGAAGATCCAGCTCTCCACTACACCTGATCCTTAAGGCCATCTCTCATGCTCCTCAAATAAAGAGTTTTAATTGATTCTCAAGTAAAGGGAGTATTTGCCAGTAATATGAAGACTATGCATTCAAATTAATTCTCACAATGTCTTTGTACAAATGTTGAAATTGCAGTATTTCACTTTAAAATTTTAACATATCATGTACGTTAATTTTCTATAATTGGGAAACAAAATAAAAGTATACTCAGTATGGTGAAATACACCCAGTGTTTTCTAACAGTTTTCAGAGAGAAACCATATGAGGCATAGAGCCATCAACCAGAAAGAGTGAGATAGACATATTCAGAGACGATGAAAATGCAAAACTAAGCCTCCTTGACACAAAAAGTACACCTCACTCCCTTCCCCTCAGTTTCCCTTGTGCAAGAAGCTGTTTCTCAGGTATCCAACCTGCCAGGCAAACAAACATGCCTTTCCTTTGGAAACAGGCCCTGATAAACACCTCTCAAGTCCTCACTTAAAGAAAATTACTTTCACTCTGCAAGATGACCAGATGTTTTCCAAGTAGAGGAATGAAAGACTGCCAGACATGACACCTCCTAATAAAGTAGCAATAGCACAAGTACAGACCATCACACATAAACACCATTCTAACATAAACATCCAGTCCCAGCTGTTCAGTGTGAAGGTAAGTCCTCTACAGGAGAGACTCAATGTAATTCCAGATTCTCAGAACTATCAGCTTTGTAATTCCTCCCTCCATAGCCTACAGTCCACAATATATCCTCTTCTTGTCTAGATGGGTTTGGTTAAGGACACTCCCTTACAGCAAAATCAATTAAAAGCATAATTATAAATTACAGCCGCAATAAAATCTGCCATTTTCATCTAGCTTTTAAGAAAGGATTTTTTTGTTGTTGATAGAACAAGAATCGTCCTCTTATTTCACAAGACAGCCGTGGAATTCTTTTATGTAAGAAATCTTAAATGCCTGCACTTCATGCCTAACTTCCTATGTACAGACATACTAAAGCAGGGAACATGAGCTAGTACTATCATCTCAAGTATCCATTTTGGAAGTACTTCTTTTGATTTTGCTCTTAGCTGGGGAAGCCTTTGCATGTATGCTACTCCAACTGCTCCCTGGTTGCTAAAACATACATTCCCTTAACATACACAGAGAAAAATACAGTAAATTTTTAATCCTAGCTAATCCATGGCTAGAAGAAGCAGCTTTTATTAATGCAATCTAGAGGACAGAACACACAGGTAATAATTTTTCCAAGTTACTCACTACTTGAATTCATTCTGAAGTAGGAAAGGTAACTAGCATGGACTTGCCACCACCTGATTAGTGATGCATGAATGGAATGCCCAAACACCTAAGAACAGATAAGTTGCATAAGCATAATAAATTAAAACAAATAAAATATGTTACTTTTCGTTCTTTTATCACATGCCATTTTTCCTTATCAACTAGTGGCAGAAGCAGCTCCACTACTGACCTTTACTGTACTTAACTTAAACAAGGTATAGATTTTAATGAAAACACATTACTTAACCCTGAAGCCTTCATCTATTTTCTTACAACATCCCCTTGACAAAGATGAAGGTATACTGCTATTCTTCCCCTTTGTATACATTAGGATTGATACAAATAAGTTTAGAGAATTCACCTGGCAAAACCTTAGAAAACTTGTTTGACAATTCTAGTGCAAGCTATACACTTGTGGATAGAAAGGAGCCCACAAGACTTTCAGTACTACAGCTATCTTTGTTAGGACAAGAAAATTCCCATAATATATCATAAGAACTTTCTTTTTAAAAAAACAATTGATTTCACCTGTGGGCCCAGTCTGGGATTTTAGAATCATTATGCAAAAAGTAAAAAAAATGGGTTTTGGTGGTATAGCAAAGGTTCTGCACCCAACAGGAATCTCATCGTCACTATGAGCTAGAATAACCCACTCATGTGCCCACTGTCTGAAGGCACTGACAGATGCTGCTCACCCCACCTGAACAGACCCATGGATGGCCAGTGTATATGCATGCAAAATAAACTTTCCATTATTAAATAAAATATTAAGTGTATTTGCTGTCATACTTGGCCCTAAAATCCCCACTTCTTTTCTACCTGCAAAACAGAATTATCTAGAGAATTATCTAGAAAGTGAACTAAAATCTTTTAGTGTAATTATTAAAATTTATCTTCAGTGATAATCCTTTTAATATGCTTTTAAGAGAGTTAGCAATGGTAAACTAAAAAAATATACAAGTTCCACTAGTTTCAGACAAAGCTCTTTGAGACGACAGAGAAATCACAGAATATTCTGAGTTGAAAGGGACTAACAACACTCATCAAAGTCCAACTCCTGGCTCTGCACATGACCGCCCCAGAATCATACCACGTTCCTGAGAGCATTAACCAAGCACTTTTTGAACTCTGTCAGGTTTGGTGTTGGTCTCTACAGAGCCTGTTCCAAATCCCACCCACCCCACCCGCCCCAAAAGAAAGTATCAATTGACATTGACACAAGATCTGGTAGAGTAGAATCTCAATTTATGCTAAATAAATCTAATTGCAGCCCATTAAGAACTGACATGTCTGAAAATAAGGACATGATACACATAGTTCTACATGTCACAAAGACCTTTGCAGAGAAAGAACTTTAATTCTGGCATCATACCGAACTGTGTCACCCTGAAATCTTGTCAGAGTAGCCCACAAGCTGAAATGCTGCACAGAGTTGGAGCTGTTGCTGCAATTATTGGCTGTCTTTGAAAAACGGCAGCCTCTGCTCAAGTGGAAATATTGATTCCTTAGGGATGACTCTTCCCCTACAACACTACATTGCTTTGGAGATGGATTATCCAGTAGAGACAGTTTCACAGTAACTGTCACTAAACAAAACTGAACTAAATTCAGGGTCCTGACCACATGGATTAGGACATGGACAGCCAAGGAATTGTTGCCAACAATAACCTCAGCGATATCTCAGAGCACAAATGAAACTGTCAATAATGTTGGCCAGAAATCTAACCCATTAAAAGCTGATTTCATGAGTTTCTCCTTCTTTCACATTCTCAACTCCCTAGGTAGTTACCTAATCTATCTGCAGCAGTGCCTAAACTAGAGAGAAAGCAGTTCTGATCTAGAATGACAATTCCCAAATTCCTGAAGAGTTACAGCTGAACAAAAATTATTTTATACTCAAATGGCTTCATGTAAGTTCTGTGTAAACAAGTGAAATTTCCTATAGGCAATAATGTATATAATTTATTTATATTAATATATATATAAATGTATGTAATAAAATGCAAGTTCATAAGTAATATTGTCCTATATAAGGAACAGATAATATTTTACAGAAAAATCACGATCTATACAAACTATAACAGCAACTTAACCAAAATAAAAGCAGCTGTACTGAGTTCAACCACGGGATTCCATAAATTTATTTTTGGGGATGACCAGAACAAGCACATAATACTTCTATGAAGTCTCTCTGCATCCAACTACCCAAAGCCAAATCCTGTTAAGTATTAAAATATGTAGTAGCAAATACAACACAATGATGTACTTACAGGAAATCAAACAGGATGGAAAAACCACCACATGCAATGTTCTCTTAGAGCATAAAGGCAAAAGGCAGTGACACAATGTCCTTGTAGATCCTACCTTTGTGCCCTCAGAAACCTGAGATACATCAGAGGCCATCCAGCTACCAGCATACAGCAGGCAAGGGGCACTTTGTGTTAACTTTACACAGGGAGCCTCTTAGTCCAGCATCCTTAATACCCTTCTGTAAATGTCTGTGCTCTGATTACACAGAGCTGCTGTAAAAAACACACATTTTCAGATTTGGACTGCAAGGACCAATTCCTTCCAGGTTTCTTCCCATCATGCTCTAACTACACCAGCGAGTGAAATCCAAGAACAAGACAGGGTAGATGACAGGAGTTCATGTTTCAACAGAATACCACTGGGACCAAGCCTTAGGGTGATCTGGGGAAAGGGAATGTTGCAGAGGTAAAATCACTGCTGGAAAGACAAATTCTTACAGAAAAATTTGCTTTAAACTCCAAACTATTTCAATTACCTTCTGGTGGTGGGGGAGGGAAATCCTCTGTGTCCATTCTAGTGTATCCACTGCACCTTCAGCAGACTGGAAAACTCTGCAAAAATGAAGGGAACATGTTTTGTAGACGAACAAAATTTCCAAATATTGAGACACTCCTTTTCAATTTGGCCAAGCTCATACCTATTAGCTAATACCATTATGGAAGAGAGGAAATGTGCCTGGCTTCTTGCTTCCATATGAATACGGTCCAAATTTTTATGTACACAGCCCTCAATATTGGAGCCAATTCTTTTAATGATCTCAGTAAGCCAGCTAAAGAAAGATGAAGTTTTTAAACTATTTTGTACTTTGCAGTTCCCACTGTGACAATCACAAGGAGATTACTAAAACATGTTATTTCAATGTCTGTTTGGAATATATATTCCATCTCAAAATCTTCATGAGGGGGTGAAGGATAATTCTAGGAAGTTTATCAGTTTTCATGATGCTTTTCTCTATTCAGCAATCAGAAATAACAAGTTTTAACTATACACTTGGTACACAACTTCTTTCCATTGTTTTTTTTTTTTTTTCCAATCTTAAAAATTCTGCTTGACTCCATTTACTTCCACCTTTCCTAAGGAGAGTGAAGTACTAGTGAGCAGGTTCCTGATCATCTTTTCTTTCATCCTCTTTTCTCAAATGCCACTGATCTCATGTTTTAGGGAAAAGAATAACTCTACAAAGCATTGAGAGAGAAGCTCAGACCCCATGAGAGACATCATCCCTCCTTCCCCCTAATGCTATTTAATAGTGACATTTCAGTATCATCCAGAAAGAAATTGTGCTAAATGTGCAATGCACATGCTCTGCCCGCAGCACATTTTCACCCTAACTCAAGAGACAGCATGTCAAAAAGACAAATTTCAGGACAAGTCTGAGGAGGAAAAGTAAGTTTCCAAAAGCTACAAAAGACAGTGGAAGAGCCAATGCTGAATTTTCTGCCCTACTATTGAGTAGCCTATAGATGTTAATCTGAAGAAGTTACCTCGTCTGCTGGCAACAGAACAGCTCAAGACCTTGGAAAGTCTCTCCAGACCAAATACAAAAAGATTAAATTGAAGGAGACAGTGAAATTCAAGGTACAGTGGCAAAATATTCAACTAAATGGATCAGAATACAGAGGTCAAATCAATTGCCACTTACAGAAAAAGTGGCAGTGGATGGAAAAAAAAGCTTCAAAAAAAGGATCCATCCCTAGGAGGCACCAGTCAGTTTACTTCCCTAACACCAGGTTTGCAAGGGCAAATTATCAGGACAGATGTGCCAGGAAGGATAACAACTCTGGTAGCGCAAGATACTATTGTGATGAGACAATTCATAACAGCTTCATTTACTAAGCATACAAAATTCCCTTTTAAACTGTCTTAAACTTTAGTAATTCTTAATCCAGTCCTAGACAAAATCAAGTAACTTCAGAGCCAAGGCTCAGAAAGGATTTACCCATATATACAACATCTGTATATAACACAAAAAATTCCATTTTGTGCTTTCGCTATACAGTGTTCCTTCTTAAGCTTCTCTACAATTTATATCTGCAGAGCTCCAAGGCGTGTTCCTGCTTACAGACATCTGGAATGCACCCTGTCACACCAAAACTGTCAGCCAAAACAAGCAATAGTTATGGCTTGAAGAAAAGGTCATTTTTCTTTATTTTTTTTAAGTTGCTCATGACTAAAGTATAGGTTTTCAAGTGTGAAATATGTAATAGCCAGCAAACCTCTTAAAGTGAGTCTCAGCACCTTTCCCAGATGCATCTTTGCAAGAGCTGCTAAAAGGCTTTCAAGAATGATTTTTTTTCTTTAAACATATGATGCAAGCTTTTAAACATCTATCAAAGTTAACTTCAATAATGATTTTTTAAATCAATTCCTTCCTCACAAGCAAATGAGGAACAACAAGAGCTGCACCATGCAGCTTGATTTCCATTTTGATCTAGCTTACAGTGACATGCTTCAAATTACAGAAGAATTGTGTCAAGGAAGGACACAGACCCAGTGTTAGAGTCCTACCCACTGACCTGCTTGCTCCCATCTGAACAGTGCAGTTATTCACAAGAAGAAAGATACACTTTCTCACTTAAGAATGCCTCAGGGGTTGATTTATACATTACATTAACTCATCTTGAAGTTCCACATATTTTTCTCTACTTTTTAGATGCTGAGAAAAACCCTGCAGCAGGAAAGAGAGCTTGTGTATTACAGATTCCATTAATACCCACCACAAAAGAAAATAATTGCCATTTTATGTAGCAGACAGCACATTTATGAACGAGCTCTAATATCACCATATTTCAAAGAGAAATTTTCACTCTTCTTTTGAGAGGCACGGGAACTAACTCAAATTAAAGATGTTTAAACCAAGATTAAGGCAGATGATTTAATTTGGCTAGCAGCATATGGTACATTTGCATTTGTAGCTCAAGTGCTTTTCCCATTGATTCTCCTGCTAACAGAGTTACACAGCACATCTTACAGGTGCATTTAGACATGCATTTAATCATGAAAATCAAAGCTCAAATTAAGCTGAAAAGGACTTCCAAATGTTGTCTCATACACCCAAGACAGGTATTTTCAAAATTAAATCAGGTTGCTGAGGGGCTTTGTCCCTCCAGGCTATGAAACCCAATGAAGGTAGAGGTTTCACGACCCCCCAGAGCGTCCTGCTGCTGAGCTTAACCAGAAACTCCAGGAAGGGTTTTCCCAGTAAGCCCAACTGGAGTTAACCTTGCAGCAGCTTGCAGCCATTGCCTCTCCTTCTCCTCCTGTACACCCCTGAAAAAAGCCTGGCTCCACCTTCCTTCCCCCTGGGAAGCAGGGGACTGCAATTCAATCCCCCTCACTCCTTTCTTCTCAAAATGACACAAACCCAAAGGATTCCCTCAGCCTCTCCTGACCTCTTCCCACCCCCAACCATAGCAGTGGCCTTCACTGGACTTACTCCAGTTTGCCAGTCCCTCATTTATAATGGGGTCCCACAGTAAATACCGAATTCCAGATGCAAACTTGAGACCATTAAATAGATGTTACTTGGTTTAATATAAAATTATATTTAAAAAAATATCAGCTTTTAAGACACAAAATATTAGGATGTTGTTCCAAAGGTATTTAAAAAACTGCAAAGAAAGAGATCCCTATTAAATATGAAACACATGTGTAATTATATTCATATGTATTCCATCATAAAATTACAAATATGAATAACTGAACAACTGCCCTGACCTACTCAACATGACACAGAAGTTATAAAAATATGGAGCTTTTATCCCCCACATAACACTGTTTTCTGAAACACAGTATAACCTCTGTTTAATGACCCAAACTGCACCCTTCCAGACTGCACAGCAACACAGGAACACAGAGACAGAAAGAAGTTCTCAGAGTTACCCAGCTGAAAGTTTAACATTTCCCACTGGCATCCAGATGTGAAACAAGTTCACCGACTTGGTGCTCATCATCTTCTTTGCTTCAGATGTGGGTAGACATATCAGTGACTGCTGCAGACCACAGAGGTGGTCTACAGATTATCTCCTTTCCCTCTCTTACTCCGTATTTCCCCTGTGTGCCCAACGTACAGACGCAGTGGGAGAGGCCAAGGAGCTGGACACTTATCAGAGGCAGCTGACCCACTCTGCTCAACACATTGGCCCTCACTTCCCATGCCTACTTCCTGATGTTTTCATCTGGTCCATTCCTGTCAAACTGTTGTAAGTATCTGTAAGAACAGGTACTTCTTACTCGTATTTCCAGATAGGAAGAGGAAAGATAGTTTTCCAATTTTTTTATGTTCCCAGTTTACCTGCCCACTTATATATGAACCAATCTCACTAGGCAAACACCAACTATTCCAAGCCTAAGGAAGTACTGTTGTTAAAAAAACCTTACTTGTAGCACAGCAGCATGCTTTTATTCCAGATGTTTAGCTAGTAACTTCCTAGATTTGGCACTAAAAATCAGGAATAATCATATTAAATGCATGGATTTTGAAAGAAAAAAATCCACAACAGGTCCCTTATTATACTGCAATATATTCAGTTCCTGACCAAGTCTGCAATGCTTTCTAAGTTTTAAATTCATATGTAAGAAAATTAAAAAGTAATTAAAATACCACATTAAAACCAGATGTTCATGGGCAACGTTTCTAATGCAGAGAAGCCCCCCACAGTTAAAGTAGCCAGATCTCCAAAAGCACTCACACCAGAAACCAGAATCTTCCAAGTGCGAAATGGTCCCTAAGGATAGTTCCCAGCACTTCAAATTTTCCCCCAGCTACACTCACCTTTGAACACAGAAGGTGGTACTGGTGGAAGTGAGAGTCTGTGATGTTCCACAGCAGACCTAAGAACCTCAGAGTGCTAATACCTGCAAAATCTGTGAGACTGAAATTCTGATTCCAAATCAAGGGGCAGTTTCAGCAAAGGAAAGAAAGGCAAAGGCACCTTTATACTCATCCAAAGACTATAGAAGAATGTCAACATTCCTCTCTGAGACTTGGTTTTCCTTTCACCTAACCTCTGGTAACTTCTTTTGCCTCCAGGTCTAAGCTTCTCAGCTATGTCTGAGTATCTGATTTTGTTCAATGATTTCCTCTAATTGCCGAGCAAACAACAGACCATCGGTTCTCAGCTAAAGGAAATACTGATCAACATCTGCATTTCCACTTCAACAAAACGATTTTCCAACAGTCACTACTCATGCAGAAGTCAGAGTACAACAAAAGTGGGACCAACACAAACTCTGCCAAAACTACGAGGCAGTGCAGCATTCAGACCTGGGGACACAGTTCTTATGCACTGAGCTCCCAAAGGGCACATGCTGCCAAGCTTTTTCACCTCTATCACCCTAAGAACTGTAAAGGTGACTCACATACCTTCTCTTTAGGGCGTGTGCACTGTAACTGCAGCAACATCAGGATTCTTCATTCTTACCACTGCAGAGAGAATGAACATTTTATAATAGGAAACAGAAGCTGAATCAAGGAGACTGATTTCCAAGAAACTGTGACTTGCACAGAAGGCTTAGTCCAAGCAGAAATGCAATGTCTCTGAGAAAGTCTGAAAGTCTAAAAATTAAACTAAAAACACAACATCAAAACAAGAAAAGTTGCAAAGGCAAAGCCCATGAATGTCTACAATCCCCTTTTGTCCACATCACTTAGTGAATATTGCTGTAAAATGCCCAACTGAGTCTTCTTCCACCTAGAACTACAGAACTCCCATTGGGAAGTAAAGCTTGCTGAAATTTGATATGAAGACTTTTCCAGCAGAGAAATGACAAGATAGAAGAAGGTAGAGAAATGACAAGATAGAAGGCAGCAGAAGGGTAGAAGGTTAATTTCCTATTTTTTTTCCTCCTGTAACTCAAGAAGGCACTTGATTGTACAGTTTGTTCTCCATACAAGTTATTCCTAAGAAACATAGACTGTAAAATTTTTAAGAGGTGACTACAGCGAGTATGAATGAAACAGCCGTTCATATAACGACAGCTTCCCATCCCATGCTGTAAGACTTTAAGGAAGTCTGTATCAAGGCTGGATCATTACTTCTTTTAATGTATATGTGGCTAAGAGTCCTGTTCTATATGAATTTTATACTTAAATTTAGCAAAGGAAATTACTGAAATCACAAGCAATAGAATAAAAACGGAAGTACATAGGTTCAGGTAGAAAATTAATAAGAAGCCAAATTCCTAGCTCAGTTAAAGTTGGGGGAAATTTTATTTCATGCAGCAATTCAAACAATGCCAGATCTGCAGAGCTGCACATTTTTCAGAATGAATGGAGAATCAACAAAAGCTACTTTGCTTCTTTTTCTGCTCCCCTTTTTCACACCAAGCAGCATCCTGCTCAAGGTCAGAGAAAACACAGCAGCAGCAAGCCCTGAAAAAGAAGCAATGTACAGAGACACCCCAAAAACATGGGTGAAGATTGGTTTTCTAACCTTTCTTTTTAAAGGGTATTACTTAAAACATTTCTTCATCTAGATTCCTGCTCAGTACATTACCTAAAGGAAGGGAAAAAAGGAAAGAAGCAAAGATTGCATTTGTAGGGATCCTGACCACAGTGAAATCAGCACTGTTAATTTTTAATATTTATGTTCTTCCCCTCTACAGATTATTATTGCAAGGCAAATAACAGAATCACTGCTTGATAGATTCATTCAGGCTGGCAGGATGTCATGCAGTCCAACCTGCTGCTCCAAGCCAGGTCCGCTACCAGGTGAGACCAGGCTGTTCTATCTACTGAGACAGACTGCATGACCATGTCAGGCATCCTGCTGCCTTGTTTTGTTGTCCTCCTAGAAAAAAAAAAGTCCTTATATCTAGTTAGAACCACCCTGACTTCAGTTATGACGATAGCATGTGGTCCTGTCCCCTTCCTCATAGTCTGCCAGCGGCTGGGAGCACACTGCCAGGCCCCCATGAAGCTTCTTTCTCCTCCAGGGCACTGCTGCCACACCCTGACATTGTAGCAGCCTCGTGCTGTACTTGCTCAGTTTTATCCACATCTCTCTTGTACTGGTACAAGGTGTGGACACAAAACTGGATGCAATGCTGCAGGTGTGGTCTGACAAGTGCTGAGTGAGAGGAACCCTTCCCCTCCGAGGAGACATTCCTTCTCAGGTGTGTAACCTTACCCTTCTCATTGCTGAATGCCACAGAGTTCTTGCCAGCCAGCTCCTCCAACCCGCCCAAGTCCTTCTGAATGACAGCCTGGATTCAAGCACATCCACTGCCCCACCTTTCCCCCACTTTGGTGTCACTTGCTAACTCCAAGAGCGAGGGCTGGTGGACTTCCACTTCATGCATAACATTAAACTGGACACATCCTATGATGGACAGCTGGGGCTCTCAACTGGTTACCAGCCTCAAGTTACAGCCAACCAGCCACCTCCAAAACCAACCATCCCACCAGGCTTCCACCCATCCAGCAGCACACCCCCCTAGATCACAATCACATTCTGCAAAAGACCTTGCTGAATCCAACGCAAGCATATGGTTTCATTAAGTTCAGTAGCAATATATTTACTTTACAAATAGGAAGCCATGACCTACAAATATTTAAGGAATGAGGAGAATATGGATAAAAAGTTATTGAGACGTGGGAAAGGAAGAGGTTCCCAAACAGGCACATAGGGCACCTAACTGTTATACTGAATGAGCCTTGCTCCTGTCTTTTGTCCTGACAACTGTTTGAATACCCAAAGTAAGAAGACAGGCACCACCTCAGGATTCGCAGACCATCCTGGAGGTCAAGAGTACTGTAACAAATTGCAAGCATCTGAAGAATTAAAAGGGAACTCTGGTATCATGTGCTCTATGGCAAGAATGATTTGTTTTGTTCTGTTCCACACAAACTAGAAAACTGCATCACTGGGTCAAGACAAAGATCTTTCACGTCACATATGCAAGCAAAATAAAAATACATGAATATTAAGAGCATTTTCCTTAATTTGCGCTGTAATTTGACAGCAATCAAGTAACTTCATCTGGAAAACCAATTTTATTTCTGCAATTTCTTTTTTTAAACTTAGTTCAGATTAGTCCATTTCAATGCTGGATATCAAGAACTACCTTAATTGGAAATATCCTCAGCAAGGTTTCTATTTTTTAATTGGAGAAGATCTTCATATGCTGCAGCACACTTCAATTGTGATGTAAACCTACACAGGGTTTAGTTGCATACATATTATTATAATACTTATGTAATTAGAATTATTATGCAGAGACTTTAGAAATGCTTTTTAATTAAAAATGCATCAAATTAACATTTAGTCTAGTAATTCTGATCACCCTTACATGTAACATACAGTAATTTTGTCACAAGGAGTATATGCTCTACTGCCATATAGTTTCATTCTCCAGCAAATCAAGGTCTTATCTTAAAAAAAAAAAAAAAAAAAAAAATTGGGGAAAAGTTTTTTTTGGAAAAAAGCAAAAAAAAAAAGTTGGGGAAATGTTATTTATGGATACAGTCAATAAAGAATTTTCCCCCTCCAACTGTACATTAGTCAGACATTCATTATAAAAGCAGATTGTCATGTTTGAACTTGCACTAAATCCATGCATCCTAGTTTTACAAGGCATAGGTTGTCTTTCAAGATACTGATAACAACTGACGCAAATTTCCACCAGAAGCTGTTTCCAACAATGCAAGTGAAAGGATACACTGAAAAGAATATACAGTTACTACTGCTGCCTTCAAATCACATCCTGAGAGACACTTTTCCTAAACATTTTCAGCTCTTTGGGTTCTACTGTCCTTGGAAGAGAAACCATGCTGTTTCTCATCAAGGACAACTCGTTCTATCTGATCATTAGAAAAGCATCCAGCTGAACAAATTTATTTCACCTTATGAATAAAGTTATTAAGAATATAAATAGATTCTTATTCCTGAGTTTCAAAAATATATGGAGTAAAATATAGAAATACATTACTAATAACAAAGTTAAGTGCTCTAGAAAAATAACACTACTTTCATCGATGTTCTAACACCAAAATTTTATTCAAATAAATCAGAAATCAGGTAATGCAGCTGTTAAATCATTAATTATAGTAAGAAAGAAAAACAGTAATAGCATTTGCAAAGAACAGCCTTTGTCTTCAAAAAATGTATACTGGAAGCTAGTTTCCCACAGAAGTGTAAGTTCTGCATCTAGTCCAAACATCAGCAGTCTCCACTCTTTCTTTGATTTGGAAATGATCTAGTAGACATCTTTCTTCTCAACCTTCTACAATTTGAAAAATTTAAAACTCAAATTAGTCGGTCCATGGTTTGCAACAATATTAACCATTAAGTATGAAATTCTAAAAGAACACTAAGGATGAGACTCTGAATGCTATTTCAGAAAAGGGAAAAATACAAAAACAAGAGACACAAGCTCAAGACTCACTGTGATCCTACCAGGAAATCTAAATATTGCCATTTACTTTCCAGTAAGTTATTATCCCATTTTACAGATGAGGAAATAATGGTTACCCTCTTTCTTGAAGTTTTTGAGATGTAGAGTCTGTGTATCTAAGGAAAAAAATATTCATATGATTTCTGAAATTTTTTAAATGCATTTCGAGAAAAAAGAGAATACAGAAGAGAAACAAGAGTGAATGTTTGACCTTGAGCTTGGATCCTAATAGTTCACATTCATGGTTCAGCCCCAAGTAACAAGTATTGTACAGTACAGTAAGTCACTGAAACAGATTTTCCCAAGATAATGCCCCTATTCAGCAGCACGTAAGTAGAACAATTTATTTTGCTCTGCTTAACTGCTTCACCCACGCATTTGACATTAAGCTTTAGGCTTCCTGACTGAGCAGTGAACATGTAGGACATAATCAATGTTGTGCAGTTATGCATCACTTCCCACAGTCTTGCTGATTCAGGCATTTCAGAATAAACATGAATCAAGTTTTTGATCTAAAAACTCAAGTTTGAAAACATATTTTTTAACTCTTGTTTAGTATTACTTATCATCACTCCCTTAAAAACAAGTTCTACATTTACATGTTCCTGGTTTCTAAATAACCTACAGCATTTTGGTGCAAGTAAAATTCAAGTTTCTTTATTATAAGAAAACGTCCAACAGATTAAAATCTCAAAAGATGCTAATAATAATGCAGCAGTTTTCTTCCACAGATATGTGACAGAACTTGAGTCACAACATTCTGCTCTCTGCAAACCATACAGTCACACATACAGTGGCATTACTGAGAAAGATTTGAAAACAGAAAGACTATTAAGACCATGATGAGGATTCTGGTTTACTTTGCTCATGTGCCTCCTACCTCATTATTATAAAGAGCCTCTCTCTCTCATAATATGCCTGCAATCTCCCCTAAGTAATTCTGAGGCTTCAGTTTATGATCCAATCCCTGAAAATTTCCAAGCATCCAGGCTTACAGCTTTTCTACTCACTAAACTACTTCTAGAGTCAGAAATGAATTTACCAATATTAATTTTCTAGTAACAGGTGAAAGGAATGGGAGTGGGGAAAATATATCTGTAATAAATGCTGATTTTAACAAAATATGATATTAGACGTGAAAAATGCCTCCCTCATGCTGTCAAATATATACAAAATGAAAGACTAATTCATACCACTATCAATGAAACCTCATTTATTGTTCGATTATAGCATACAAAATGTTCAATATGTAGGAACAACTGCATGCACAGTGTTTTAACACTGAAACTCCAAAGGAAGTTTCTCTAAGGTACAACTGCTGCAACAGATATTCCACAAGAAGCATCCAAGGATAGTCCAGAAATGCACTTACAGCTCAAAAAACCATCAGGAAACTGAACTTGCATACAGATAGTTTTAATACTATCTTTAAATGTAGAGATTGTATGACAACTCCACAGGATCCCTCCTAACATTCCAAAGTAAAACTGTAAAATGGAAATACACAATTAAAGAAAGAAAAAAGTGAAATACAAGTCACTGTACACAAGCAGAAACAAAATTACTGTCCCACATATGTAAAATGAAGAAAGTATATATCTCTTTTCTCCATCACATACAAAACTGAGAATAGTGTACTACAGGTGCAAAAATAAACTGACTGCAGCTTTGCACTATGCATAAAGTTCAGTCTGAAAGTCTGAATCAAAACTGGTCCTCCTTGTCTTGGACTGCAGCTTTTGCTTCCTAGATGCCTTAGAAATAGACTGAAAGTTATAAATTTTCAACATCATATTCTAAAAATAATTTCTAGTTCATATAGAAGCAGTTAATAGACTTCCTGTTTTATAAATAATGTACTATTCCCAATTGCACTAAATTCCGTTAACAGTAAGTTTAACAATAGCCCTTCAAGTTTGTTGTCTTCCTCCAAATGTTTATAACTAAGCAGTGATTCCTCAACACCTCAGAATCAGCTGAAGAACTCCTCTGTTGCTGAGATTTCTTCACAGAATCATAGCATGGTTTTGGATTGGAAAGGACCTTAAAAAACATCTAGGTTCCAACCCCCTTGCCATGCGTGAGGCTGGGGCATTTTCCACAAGACCAGGTTGCTCAGAGCCTCATACAGCCCGACCTGGCAAGATAAAGCCTGTTTTACAGTATTCTGCTATGGGAAAGGATTTTTACTGCATACTGATGAGTGAAATCATAGCCTATCTGCTAAGCATTAGCATAGCTCAGGGTCAAAGAGAGCTCCCCAGCACGGAGGGAAGGAGGCAACCCCCTTTTCAGTACTTTGGTGTGCTCAGCACTGGCCTGTGAGAGCCAATAGCACAAGACTTGTACATTTGGCTTCCATGTCTCAGAGCTGCAATGCCAGACCGCACACACCCATCACCAGCACTGGGGCTCCCCTCTGTACCCTACGGCATACCAACTCCTGAAACCCCAACCCACAGGATGCTGCCAGGTCCTGACACTCAGCAGGAGATGAAGGACAGCCCATTACTCAAGCGCCTGTCTGCTTCCATGGTCCTTTCTCCTACCACATCCATCTGTGGGTATCAGCCCCAGAAGCCCCACGCACTGGAAACCCAGTGCCATCACAAGACACCTGCTGTCACTCACACAGTAAGTCACATCTCACGTACAGTACCACGGGTAATCTAAGGAATCCATAGGATATGTTATGAAAATCTTGAAATCTCACTGTAAAGCCTTTGGAAATATCAGATTGCAAGGTAGTAGCTAAAGAACTACTGTTCATAACCAGATAAACACATGTAACTAGTTCATGAAGTACTGAGCCCGAGGGTGAGAAGGAAAAAAAAAAAAAAGACAAGATGGATTAAACAAAGCAAGTCAGACAGATTATCAAGATCAAACAGATCAGCCAAGTGAAAAGAATGAAGGGCCCATTGAAGAAAACAGCTGAACAGCCAGAACCTCTGCCTGAATAATGGGTTTGAAGTTGTAGGCACTCAACATGTCCCATGCTCAGGCAATCAACCTGTGTCTCCTGAGTGCCAACAGAAAATTTTTAAAATGTTATACTTCATTTCTACTGCAGAAGAGACTGCTCACTGGGGTTTGCCAAGCAGAGTGAAGGCTTTAGGAAAAAACTATTTTTATTTACAATAAAAATAGCCACAAACTAACACATGTTGGTATAACCTGACTGCATTTATTTAGCATGTAAATGAAAGAGGAGAGAATTTATGATGAATAAAATTGTTTTGGTCAAGACATCAAGCATCACCTAAAGGTCTTTAAAATAAGCCTTTGCTGCGGACAAATTATTAATATCTGCCTTTCCAAGCACTTGGTACTGCCCACTCGTCCAGTGCATGACTGGGCAATCTTTTAAGGCTCTTCTTTACCTTACCCTGTAAGCGCAGGGCATCTTGCAAAAGCAACTACATGGTCTGGGATCACCACAAACAGCTATGTAACTTGTCCAATGCACCGTTAATTACAAAGAAACCAAAGACAATTTTAAAACGTCCTTGAAAAACAAATACATAAAAGACAGTGTTGTTGTGAAGAAGTATTTTTTCCACTCTTTCAAGACAAGCAATTTAATTGCAGATGCCAAGTAAAAAACTGGTCGATACCAGCTCTGAAGAACGGGGAAGGAAAGAAACTCCAGCCCCTGTGGGAGTTCTGTTTTCCATAGCCGTGTCCGTACCTGATGGAGAGGGGAGGGAAGCTGGAGCCGGGGGCTCCCCATACGGCGGAACACGAAGCAGCGCACACGCGAGAAACCCCCGGCCAAAACCTCGGGGAAGAAACTTCACCACACTCCAACAGCGAGAAGTTTGGCCAAGGCGTCCTAGGGACCCCTCGCACCCTGGCTTCAGTAACCCGCCTCGCACGGGCAATACCGATTTAATGACAATCGCACACCACGAGTCCCCCTCCTTCCCCGTGCCGGTGTCCAGCGGCTGCCACCCCGGGCCCCAGCAGCCCCAGCGAGGTAGCCCCGGCCCCTGAAGAGCGTCTCCGCAACAAACATCGACCCCACCCTCCGCGGACCAAACTTTCCCTGACAACACCGGAGCAAGACCGCGACGCGAAGCGAACACCCACCTCCTCGGCCGCGGCCGGAGCCGCCGCCGAATGCTCCGAGGCGGCCGCCGCCCGGCACGGCCCGCTCCGCTCCGCCCCGCTCCGCCGGGGCC